>VTPC01090310.1:140850-250064 GCA_011009095.1 Ignelater luminosus
CCAGCAATCTGTTTCTTGTATCGCTACATGTTCTACCCATTTCCACTTTAGTCTTGCCATACGCTCAAGAATGTCAGCTATCTTTGTTCTTCTTCGTATTTCGGTGTTTGGTTTTTTGTCTCTTAGTGTGATATTTAGCATGGCTCGTTCCATGGTTTCTTGGGTAATTTTTAATTTTTCTGTACTCTTCTTTGTCAGAGTCATAGTTTCAATTCCATAGGTAGCGACAGGCAGGATGCAAGGGTCATACACTTTGCTTTTGAGATTCATAGGTATATCGGAGTTTTTTAATATGTATCCTAATTTTCCAAAGACTGCTCATGTCAGCGCTATTCTGCGTTTTATTCAGTCGTTTAATTTTCCTCCCCGATTTTGATCCGATCTCAACAACAAACAGCATCAATAATTCATCAAAGAAAATGCATAAAGCCGCCGTTCTCTGTCATCAACACCGTCAACAACCAAAACTTAACATCTACCATAATTGTGAACCGTCCGCCATCAACAGCATTAACTTATAAGTACATTCCAATATCGTTCTTTACAAATCTTTAAATTTTTTTTTAAATCATCGTTTCAACTTCAACACCTTTAGCACTACCTTTTTTTTTCTGGACCTCTATCTTGCCGCATCTCCATTTCCACTATTACCACGTCCTTGGATAATTACCAATAGATTTCTCTCTACCTAATACCTATCTACTAACCTGACCTAACTGGGCTGAAGAGGAACTTCAAATAGCTTCCTATGAAAAGCAACAATCAACATGATGGTAATGATGAGAATGACGGTCATATTTTATGCTGATTCAATAAATCTAGTGGTCGATCATGATCCAACCCTTTCTTGTTAGACCTTCCCCAGCTACCACAATTTGAAAAAAAATGAATCTCCACAACGTTGCAAATTACTCGTAATATGTAAATATTAACAAGGTCTTAATATTTCAGATAATTAATATCTTTTCTTTCACTTCACATCTAAGGCGAAAATGCATAAAACTGAATTTTCTTTGTCTAAACTCTAAAGCACTATTTGGTATGTTTCAAAGAATTTTGTCGTAGGCTTCCAGCACATACGAACCAAGACGATTTATATTCAGATAATTGCTTAAAATACTTCCAGATAGGATCCCTGCGTCCTCCTTCAATATTTTTAAAGATTTGTTGATCCATTCTCAATAATTTTCGTATTGGGTAGATTAATTACTAATTGGGCATTCATTTTGATCTTTTCAATACTCACATCTATCCAGAACTTTAGCTTCTCGAGCTGTTCGTTTAACTTGTGAGCAAGTCAAGTTACATATAGATGAAGTTTTTTTTTATCAACAGTCACTCTTACCTTAAGACTATTCAGCTTACCAAGTCAACAGATTTTTAACATTGTTGGGTGTAACGTGCAGGGGTGAAAAAATCTAAAACACAGTTATAGATCTTCATTGTTCTTGTATAGTAGTTAACTGTTTTGAAATGCAAATTTTTCTTAATGTAATTCAAAATTTTGTTATAGGTTATGACATAACGCATTCTCAAAGTCAAAACGTTTACTTCACATTTAAATTCAATAAACCAAATAGCGCAACTAAAAAAATCTTTCAGAGTTAATTAGCAAAGTTGAATCTTAAAAATCACCAGATGTGAAATAGAAGTCGGTTTTCCAGAGTTTCTATCTGCATTATCAGTGTAACTTTACGTTCTATCATCTTCGTCTTCTTCATGAATGAATTCGACGTTACAGATTTCACTGGCGAATGCTTAATTATTTATTTGAATACACATTTATAATTTATCCTTGTTATTTTTAATCGACATTGATCAAAGTATCTAATAATAAGTCTGCAGCACATTGTTAAATGCCAATAAAATTTAAGTTATTTATTTGAAGACAACACGAAAGTTCTAAATTGAGCAGAAGTTATCAGGATTTATTAACTAAGTTACGTTTATATGATTCATTAACGGTTTGTTGATACGACTTAAGTTAAACTTCTGAATCGACAAAATGATTAAAGCAGCAGCGTATTTTCCTGCGTTGGCGTTAGAATCGACAACATAGTTTATCTTGTTAATGTTATTATTTATCTTAGAACATTATTAATAATTTTAATTTTGCTACTTAAATTCTAGAAGTAACAAGTATTATGTTTGTAATATATCAATCTGTATTAATTATGTAGACAGTATATTAAATCTCCCGCGACCCATTTTCTGGTTTTTGAATTCAAAATTATCGAACTGGAAAACAAATTTCTTTTTATTTATATTTTAATCTTTGCCCGCATGTTTTTCATTAATAGTTGCCTAAAGCTTTAAAAATGAGTTTCTTAAAAGCCGAATGACAGGAGCTACCAAATCGGTGAGTTGTTCACTGATTTTGGCGTGCCGAAAGTAAATTAAAATTATGTTGAACGGTCGGTAACTCCAGTTGTCTGAATTGAAAATATGTGGACACATTATCGTTATCGTTCGTCATCTTATTTCTGCTTGGTTTGTTAGTTTTTTCCTAAATTTCTGACTGTCTGCTGGCATCCTATTAGTTAACCCATTTCGTAAACTGCATCGAAATGAATTGTTTTTTGATTGGGCCTCGATAAAAAATTAATTTATACCTCTGTCGGGTGAATATTTTTACTTTCAAATAAATCGTTTTATAGTCCATAATGCTTAGGGCATCAACTAGCATCGATATACAATTGTCGAAGTAGGTGGTATTCATATATCTGATATAAGCCGCCTTTGATTACATATAGTGGAATAATTGCTGGATATGATTTATGTATGTGTTATAAGATGGCAAGAGGAGATAGGCAGTCAGTATTATTGTCGGTCAATTCAAGACCTCGTATTCCCTTAGGGTTGATTTCTTTTTTTTATTTAGTTTGCATCGAAACAAAACGAAATTATAACGTTGCTGTTTTTGCAAGTTTCCTACTGAGACTGACAATCTGGTTTCAATTAGGCCTTAGCGAGTAACAAGTGCATAAGCCAATCGATGTATTAGTATACTGTCCTTTAATTTTAGTTCAAGTTTGTCTAGATATAACAGACGTTTGATATTGAAATTCTAATGCAGACATTCCAAATCGTGATCGACTAAAAAAAAACTTCGTCTATAAAACAAACGCTTTCAATATTATTTCTTACACAATTTGAAGATTATAAATAATTTTTGATGTTCTTTCTATGTATTGCTAATTTTAATGAGTGAAAATCATATCAAGAAAGAGTTTGAGAAATTTCCAGAAAACGGAGACTTTGATTGCTACCTTGTCTCCATTATGTTGATTACAATCTATTTCAGTTAGAAAATCTTTTAAAATTATTTTGGAAATTCTGGGTAAAAATATATTTGCTGTGTAAAATGATCCTAGTATAGGTATTACATTCTTGCCAAAATAAACAAAATTAATTACTAGAGTGCGAATTTTTAAGCATAAAAAAACAATAAAAGAGTTCTTAAAAAAGCGTAAAAATTCAAGGAAAAAAGCTTAAAAAATAGCACAAAAAATAAAAGTAAGTTTAAAATATGCAGGAAAAAAATTAAACTTCCAGGTTTTAGGTCTTATTATACAAAGTATTTATTATAAAAAAACAAAAAATGAATTGTTATTAGAAACTTTAAACTCTAAAATGCTTAATTACTATGCACTTTTCTAAATTCCCCAAGAGGAAATTTCTTCTTTTATCAGTTAGAGTGTCTTTGTAAAGAGAAAATAGTCTTTCAATGTCAACACTGGTAATCGGTGCATATTTAAATTTTGCGAGTAACGATGGTTCCAAGTTGAAGTTATTGACTATTTCCCCTGATAAAATATTTGCAATGGTCTTTAATCTTGCTAAACCTTTGTTTTTAGCCAGCACGTTCTCACATTTGGCAAATATTGTTTTTCCTACATCACCACGCACTTTTCCCAATTTTATTTTAAACTCTTGTACAATCTGAATTGCTTCTGTTAGCCCACTTCCTTGTGTTTCAAGTTTGGTGATAGTTTTACTGATGAACTCGTAATTTGCTTTGATGAATGCAAAGTTTTGTTCAAGTTCCGGATTTTTTAAAATATTTTGGCAGTCTTTAACTGATTGGGATGCATCTCCCGGAAATTCTAACAAAATTTCTTAGAAGCTGGTGAAGTTAACTGCGTAATACACAACCGCATCCAACCATGTTCCCCATCTAGCAATGACCGGTTGTGGTGGAAGCGTAATATTAGGCAGTTTTTCTTTAAATCGTTGTACCCTCAATGGCGCTTTTAAAAAACACTTTTTGCCATTTTTAATTAACTCGTTAACTAGAGGAAATTCAGACCTCACAGTTTCTGCTAATCGGTTTAATCCGTGAGCTACGCAAGTAGAGTGTGTGAGATTACTATACAAAACTTTTAAATTAATATCTGCTTTTAGCATATATGCAGCCGCATCCGTCACCATTAACAGAATTTTTTCAGTTGGGACTGCATTAGGAAGAAAAAAGTTTGCGAGTCCCTCGTTAATAAATCTTGTTATGGTGCTGCTGTTGGTTTTATCTAGTTCTTTCAAATATATTAAAAATGGCCTGGTTGGAGTAGCTTCATGTAGTATACCGATAATGAGACCTACCGCACTCATCGGTGGTTTCATCGATAGTAGACCAGATATAATGGTCTGCAATTATATTTTTAATTTCATGAAGGACTGCTTTATAAACTGCATCTAAATAGTTTTTTTGTAAAGTGCTTTCGGACGGTATCCATCTCTTACAATATGTTTCTAAGAATTTTCGAAATGCAGAATTGTCTAATTTTCTGAAAGAAATATTTGCCGATATCGGAGTATTGCATAAATCAAAATAGAAAGTTTTTTCTTTAGATCGAGTAGAAGATCCAGAGGCAACTACTTCTGAAATAGTTTGCTGTTTTAGCTTATTTTCGTTTTTCGCTCTTCGTACATTTTCCTTGTAAATAGCGGTCTTCGTATGTTGTATTACATTATACTTTTTGTCGCACTGGATCCATTAAAACGAGCATTAAAGAATATTATAATTAAAATCTAATCTACTCCTTACCGTTTTAACACATACTCTGCAAAATAGTCTACTACCGTCCAGCCTTATTTCTGGTATATTTTTAATCCACTTCTACACTCGTATTTCTCTATCTTGCAAAATTCAACATGCAATAGCTTTTTAGGATTCCAGCGCCCTTTAGAACCTGGCGCCAATAAACCCTTGCAGAAAAAGGCTAACAGGAGACATAGCGGACCATTTTGCAATTTCAAGGACGCCGCCGCAACAGATATCCAAGTAGCTGAAGTAGCTGAAGTATGCCGGATATCACAATTACAAATGAAGAAGGGGAATATAAACAAGAACCTCTTGCTTAGTAAGAATGACGGATAAACAGTTGGATGCCTGCAGATTTTCTAAAGTTAAAGGTTAAAAAAAGAAACATTCTGATTATTGTATGAGGAAGATTGAAACATCGTCGTTTTGTTTCTATGATGTTTTACGGCATGCCTATCAATGATACGATGTGTAGCAGTTTATTTCTTCCCGTAGAGGATAAATCTGTTTTTTTTTCTCCAATACGATTTTTCCCTAACAGCTCGTGCTATTCCATCACATTTGAGGTTAAGGCTTTAAAATCAGAACTTAGCTTTATGTAAACTTACACGTGCTTAATCCAATTAAGTATTATATTAGCTACTACTCAGATTCAACAACTGCAACTTATGCGAAAGCATATACCTAAAGGTTATCAACATAAAGAACTTTCCAAACAAATAAAGATGACTTGAATTTCAAAGTTCATCAAAAAGTTTCAGAAGATTTTACACCCTCTGACTGTATAAGATTCTACTTACAGAAACGAACCCAAAAAAACAAATGTTTGTCCGACAAAAAGTCATAGAAAAACTTGAAAAGGGAATCCTTTTAATGGGGTTCATAATTGGTTAATTGATAAATAAAAAGCCAACTATTATCTTCCTACGGGTTGTTTTTTATACGAGTAAGCTTTTTATTTACCAAGTGCAGGACAATGTTAGAATTTTTAAGGGGTTTTATTTACGATCCTGCAGGGGGAAAATAAAAGAAGAAACACTAAATATTTAAACTGAAGCAGAAGCAAGCAGGGATATAGACCAGCAGCCCCCTCTAATGTTTAAGCATGAACGCTATTCTTGAGAAAATTACAATTAACTTTGATAAATGCACAATTATGTTGACTGCAATGCAAGCAGAGTATTAATTTGGAACCTTAGTCACCTGAAAATATTAGTGGCGTATGGTTTCTTGGTAATGATATGCGTATTCGTTTTGGGAGATGTGAAATGTGACAGAAGGTAGTACACGCAGATATTGCTAAGGCACCAACTTTGTTATGGCTTGCTTAGGCAATGTACAGATTTCATATCTGCAAAAGTATTTTTGCCATCATGATTTTTGTTTTCTTAATTTACATAAACGGCTGTCTATTAACAACCTCTTTTGAACTTCTTGCGTGGTTACACCCTCCGTTTTTCATTACCAACCAACCACCAGATTTCAGTACGATACTAATGAGTTTGTTAACGTTCTCTGTTTATTTCATAAAAGAGGCGACAAAGTTACTTTCGTTCCTTTCTTTTTTAAGTTTAAGTTTCTACTGCATAATATTGATTGGAATTGAATAAACTTAGAGAAAAAGCATTAAAGCTAGAAGTGTAAAGTTTTACATGACGTACGTATACTTCAAAAATTGCGAGTAGGTATTTTTATCAATATTACACGTAAAGCGACAAACTGCTCTACAATTTAAATTATTTTTATGCTAAAGTAAAAGCTTTTAGAATTATAGAAACTTTACAGTTAACCTGTATTGCTTTACATCTGTTTCAAACTGTTCCTTTTTATCTTTTGTCAACTGAAGATAGTCAAAAAGTTACAAAGTAGATACTCAAAATTTATGAATGGAATGATAAATTTTCCCAGTTATACATATTATATTGTGCTTTGAATGTTTGATGACCTTTTTGTGACTTTTGAAATATAATTCCAGTTTCTAGATTTATTTTAGCTTCACACATTGATAATATCTTTACCTTCAGCCACGACGTGTAACATGACAGCTCAATTATTCACGTTGTTTCTAAACTATGAAGATGTAATTCTTAAACTAGCTTAAGTTTTATTTTTTTATTTGTTAATCTCATTTTGATGTTTTTAATGAAATGATAATAAATCACACTAGCATTTTACTTTTTTCGAAACAATATGAATTACTAAATATAGATCTACCTGTATAATTTAACATAATTTAATGTTCGATATTCAACTTATATTGACTTCTTATCAGAGCAGAATCTACTCTTGGTTCTAGAAACATGAAAGATCACTATAACTTTCAAAGCTGTAGTAACTTTATTCTACACACAGGTACTTTTTATTAACATAAAATAAAGAAAAATAGATACGAACAAGAAGATATGATACATTACATAATAAGTCCAATAAATATACCAACCGTTCCGCTAAACCAGGCTATAAATTAGTTTGTGCGTAAATAAATGTTAAGGTTCATTTTACACCCTCAAATCGCCCAACTGTGAATTTAAAATTTACAGCTTTAAAGATGTTTTGATTTTATGATTATAACTTATCATCTCACTTTTTTAATTCGTTAATTTATTTTTTTTTCTTGGAATTGCTCGAACAGGTAAAATGTAAACGTCATGCTTGAAGAACATAATTGATTAAATTGATTAAAAAAAGAGAACGAATCAAAACTAGCAGGAAATCAAGATTAATTAACCATTTCCTCTTCTACTCACTTACAGACTACTTTAAAAACATTTTGACGTTTCTATTTGATATGCAATATCTTTAAAGGATGTTTCCTTTAATTAGTACACCTCTTACGCCTCTTAATAATCTGTTAAAGCTATTAGTATAATTTTGTACCTTTTATGACTGTGCATTCTTGTCTTGTGGGATTGCTATCTAAAAATAGTGTAAAAAAGACTTATTCAGGAATGAAACAATTTAGTTGACATAAATCAGAACGAGTTATTATAATAAAAAGTTTTAGGTAGGCGTATTTAGGATTCTTGCTTAATTGCCCATCCATTTGAATTAAATTAGTTTTTTACATTGAACATTGGATGGTAACTCGTATTATTTGGTTGTAACTTGTTTTGTAATTTCCTAACTTCCTTTCCCTTTTTTAAACTTTGACTTTATTGTAAAACAAATTGACATTTTACTTACTTACCTTGCCTGAATATTCTTATTTTATGGTTATAAGTTAATTATTTGACTAAACTGCAGTGAAATTGGTTCATTATTGAGTAGGTGGCTTGATTACCTTATTTTAATTTTGTTGAAATGCAACTTGCTTTTACTCCATTCATGTTGCATAATACTTTTCAGTTAGAGATTCGAAGATAATGCACTTAATTGTTCTTTGAGATTTGTGTCTACTTTTTCATTGCATATTCACACGAATATTCATGCATATAATCATAGTGACAGATCTACAGGTTTGAAGGCCCGAGACTTGTATTCCTTGGGGGCCACTTTTAACACACATAGTTGTATTTTTTTATAGAAATCCGTTCTATAAAATACGTATAAATTGAAGATACTTCAAGGGCAACATTTTTCTGTTTTAATTTTAATTTATTTTTATAAGATTCATGGATCTTATGTACTTACGTAATTTAATAATTAAGAACTCAAAACGCATAAGGTAATCAATGAAGTAGTTTGTAACGAAAATTTCAAATATCCAATCAATATTTATCAGCGAGATTGATTAGATCCAATTCTCAGTTGTATCTAATATGAACGATCGCACATAAATATGCTGAAGTAGGATCAGTAGAGTATTATATTGTCACATAAGATCGCGAAATATTAATTCCAAGAATATGAAGTTTCAACTAGCATTCAATATATAGATTAACTGCCTGCAAGTGGAGTAGGGTGCTAAAAGCCCATAAAAGAAATATGTTGATCATTTCTATTGAGGAGTTCGATTAGAGCTTTGAATTGCTTTAGTAGTTAGTCATTACTATCTGGTAAGATTTAATAGTCAAGGAAGTGCCGTTAGGGGAATGTACTGACCTTGAGCATCACTACAGATAAAACTAGGTCTGGTCAAAGCATTCCCTTCTTAACTAACTACTTCATACTTCTTCATGTCTGGACAGTATTACGTAATCCCTTTAGCTGCCTTTGGCATTCAAGAATTAACTTTGAAGTGCTTCTAAGGAGCACTAGAGCCCAAAGGATGATTCGTGTATGTACGTAGGTAAATTCCAAAAATCAACGAAAGTTTTTGTTGACATAACATCACTCAGGAAAATAAACGGTTTAGACACTATTGGTAAGATGTCTACCCCCGCGCTTTCTTTCGATCTGTATCCGTTTGTAAATCAGACGTGCTTTCCTTCAAGCTCTGCAATTCAATTGTGATTTCTTTCACATAATATTCTATATCTAGCTTTTCAGAAAGCTAGAAACTATTAAAAGTATTTAAAAAGGTTTTTTTCAAATGTGTTGTGTTTTTCTATCATTAAATACAGTAGGATTGTTTATTGTTTAGTCATCTACTGAGGTGAACAGATCAAATTTTTCCAACAGGTCGTGCCCCACAGAACATCATAAATTAAATTTACAACTTGAATTTTAGGATATTTGACCTAGTGTGGGCTAGGACATGTTGCTGTACCGTATTCAAAGAATCCAGCATTCACCATCACACCTTCTTTTTGAAGACCGTCGCTTTTATCAGGTTAATTATCAAACAGAAAACCCACGAAAATTCAATCATCTAGTAGTTGCTGTTGCCCTTATCAATACCATTCAACGGTTATCTTTCATGCGGATAATTTATTATCTTTTGGAAAACCTTCATACCGTGGCGGTCTTTTTTGAATTTAACAAAAACCATTTCCAGCTCGCCTCAGAACACTATTAAACCTTATCAGTAGAGTTTTTTTAGAATCCTCTCTAATAGACTGACCTAACTACGGACGCCCAGGAATAAAATCCCTAACCACCAGTTAGATTTTCAAACAGGTTTGGTAGGTTGTTTTACTCTTTAAATTCGTCAATGCAGACGTTCCTACGGGTTCAAAGTAAGAAGTCTGCAGAATTTTTAACCTAGAACGGTTCTTTTTGATGGTAAAAGTTAGTGACCCGCCGAAATACCTTTGATGGATGCGCGCCTCGAGTTTCCACGTAATAAAAGCGATCAATCAGCACAGAGTGTTGTAACGGTCACTTTCAGCCACCGTCCCATGTGGTTGTTTGACCAGTGCTTTCAGTGGGTTCTTTTAATTTATTATATAGTTCTCTCTTGTTTAGAGAGATGATTGAGGTTGATGAACTGAAGGATTAATTTAATCTTCTTGTAGTTTTTTGAATTTTTTTGTGAATACTTTAGGGTTGATGATTTACATTGTTATTATTATTGTCAGCGGGACGCAGGGTATAACTATTTCCAACAGTTAGTCTACTTCTCTTTGTAGGTTTTGGAATTTAATAGCTATTGCGACCTACTTCTAATGAATGGCATTTAATCCTAGAACTTGGTTAGTAAATTTGATTGGAGATGTTTTCCAAGAAGGGTTAAATTTAATTGTAAAGTCTTGATGAATTGGAAAATTTATGTTAGTTAATATTTTCTCTTATTTTAATAATTGGTTTATTGGATGCCATTGACCGAGATTTATTTTTCCTTTAAATTGAAAGTTTAAAAATTTTCCGCGGAACCTACTTGCAATCGAGCTGATTGGTTGTGCGATCTTTTCGAGAACGTAGCAGCGTATTTCCTCTTGAGAAGAATCGCCCGGTTGTACTGTTGTGAGATCGGTTGTGTGAGTTGTGCGAAGCCCTATACTTAGAGGTAAGTTTTCTTTGCTTCGCGTTTTCAGTGGATGTTAATAGATTGTTTTTTTTTGTATTCAGCTTCTTCTAGGAGCGATCTTTCAGATCGTCGCAAAGCAATTTATTTAGGATGTGAATGTGTACTGAAAAAAGGGGTTTTCTAGCATTAGGCTTTTGCTTGTGGCTGTTTCGTAAGTGATCAAAAGTCGATCATCCATATGCAAAGTAGCTCAAACTTTTTCAACGGTTTCATCAATACTTCTAAAACTTTTTCCACAGATGGGCATTCTTATTTCGAGCATTTTTGTCTCTTGTTCGATTTTAATAACTTCAATAGTTTAGGCAGAAAAGAACAATTTTGATTTGCCTTCCGGCATGCAATGTAAAGTTTAGTGGAGCTCAAAACAATTAATAAAATAAAACCCATGTCAATATGATACGCAAATTTGATGCAGCAAATAAAAACACTTTCAGTAAATGTTCAGAATGACTACAATTTACATGGATTCAAAGATTAATGCGTCGTAGAAAACTAAACTGTAGTCTTTGCATCATTACAACATCGTTTCTTAAAGTATCTATTGCATCTTGAATGCGCCTCTACAATTCTTGTTCTGTGTCTACCGGTCTGCAGTACACCATCGCTTTCAAAGCTCTTTATAAAAAAAAATCCAGCGGCATTTAAATGGTTACGAACATTAAGGGTAAAATGCGGAGATGCCTCATCGTGCTGGAACCACATATCTTGACGAAGTTCTAGAAGCAGATCTTCAAATAAATGGGAACCGGGCAGCTCCCGGCGGATTTCTCTCGGCAGGTACATCTCTCAGCGGCCTTTTTCCGGAACGGTACTTTCCCGGCATGGACTTTTACCTGCACAGATGTCTTCTGACACGGAAGTATCCCGGCACGGATTTCTCCCGGCGTGGATTTCTCTCGGCACGGATATTTCGCGGTATACACGTAGAATTGGGGTTTCGACTATGTTTAGTCCACAATATCGTCTAGTAACATAATATTGCGCTGGTTATAACCAGTGATCAGCGAGAAAGCTTGTTATGTGTTCGGTTAAAGGTAAGGTTAGAGGTTAGGTTAGAGGTTAGGTTAGAGGTTAGGTGAGAGGTTAGGTTAAAGGTTATAACCAGCTCAATATTACGTTACTACATGATATTGTGGACTAAGCATGGTTGAAACCCCAATTTTACGTGTATGCCGGGAAATAGCCGTACCAGGAGAAATTCACGCCGAAAGATATATTTGCCGAGAGAGATCCGTGCCGGGGAAAAGCCTCCGGCAGAAATCCGCCGGGAGATGCACGCAACCCAAATGAATTGTTCTAATTATCTACTACTAATAGACTTGCACTTTTGCTTTGGAATTTAAAATAGTAATAAAAGTCTCTGTTAACAACAAGTAACTGATTCTAATTTCTCAATGTCGTTAACAATAATAATAGTAAAACGTCTTTATTAACTGATTGTTAATCACAAAACAAAAACAAAGGACAAAAGCGAAGTTTAACTTAACTGTTCTACTTAATATATTCAACTTAAAATTGTAAGTTCTGATTTTGAATATTCACTTTTCTATCTTCAGCGTTTAATTTTCTGTAATTTGATGTATGTAACTCTGATTCACTAGTATGACAATTTCAGACTGCTTTTAGAAGATTTTTGGTCATGCAGAATAAAAAATAGGCAAAGTTCACGTAAATTGAAAACATTTATATTTATTTAAATCCTCCAAAAGGAAACCACACATCGATAAGTACAACAGGTGCGGTGTTTAGTCTTGAAATCAACATAATTTCAAGAATTAAATTATTTTTCTTTCAATCTATTTCAGGAGGAAATACTATTTTTCATTCAATTTTATTCTAAAAACATCCTGTTTAATACCAACACAATTGATTTCATTATTAAATGTTGTTGAAAGGTGCAACGAATGTAGTATTATTATGTTACACCGAGCAGTTAGAAAAAGAATGTGCAGCACTAGGTGAATTATTAACATACTATAGGGAAATACTATGTCACTGTGTTACTCAACTATACCGGGTGGCTCAAAAGTCTGGAAAAGGTTAAATATCTCCAGAAATACGCTTCAATTTAGAAAGTTACAAAATACGCCTTTTTTTTATTTTTAAAGATCTATTCAAACCTGACATGTGAAAACCACCCCACCTCCACTTGGGGGTGGAGTGAGGGGTAGTTTTGAAAATTTAAATAAAAACCAATAATTTTTTTGTATTGGAGATCCATAGCTTAATGTTCTTATGTGTTGGATAATTTAACTTAAGGTAGTTCCTTAAGTTTTATTTTTTATTTATTTATTTTTCTCAACCGGTTTCGTGGCTATGCACATCATCAGCAGAATAATTGTTATTTGTTGGGAATATAGAAAAAACTCATTTTGTCAGTTTCTGTAGAAGTAATTTTAGCTGTGTGTAAATCTAGTTCTTTAATTGTGCAATGTTTAAAAAGATGTTTTTTGTATTCAATGATTTTCTAATAATTAAGTCAATATCATAGATACTCTTCTTTTTTCTGCATACAAATACCTGATGTGCATAGCCACGAAACCGGTTGAGAAAAATAAATAAATAAAAAATAAAACTTAAGGAAGTACCTTAATTTAAATTATCCAAATAATTTTTTTGTATTTTTTGATTCTCTATCGAAAATTGTTTATGGACACGAAAAACCATCCAAACTTCCACCACACTTTTACGGATGTTGGGAAAAATAAAAAATTCTAACTAATAATCTGTTGATTATTTAGTGTCTCTGAATGTTTAGAGTAGGTTTACAGTGTTTTTGTCTGACTTCTCAGCATTTATTTCAAAATATCTAGACATTTATTAATATTATGAAAATTCGATTTATAACTTTATATTTATAAAATTCTAGACATACCTTTTGTACAATTAGTACAGTGCCACAGGTTCTTTAAAGATTCTTCTACATCTTGGTGACATGATGTAATTCGCAATTCTGAACTAATAAATCTCGTGGTTATTTGGTGTCTAAGTGTGTTTAGAGGGAATTTCCAGCGTTTTCCCAATTTTCAGTGTTCTTTCCAAAATATACAAACTTTTAATAATATTTCAAGATACGATAAATACGTTTTGGAACATTACAAGTTTGAAAATTCTAGTCGTACTTATTGTACAACCAGCGTAGTGTCACAGATTATCTGAAGCACAACCGGTGCAAGAACGTGCAAATAGGGCAACTAGGCACTACATAGGGGGCATAAGACAACTAAAACTGACATTAAACACACCACATACCACCCTGTTGAGAAATCCTGCCACCGGTGCCAAATACAATGTACAGTGCGGTTCAATTTGGATGGGATTAAATGGGTAACTTTCTTATTAGCGCAAATAAATGAAAACGACTTAGGTACTTGTGGCCTCTTTTTTCATGCTTGTTCCGTTACCGTTGCCAGAAATAAGCTGTCGTCTTGTTTTTTCCCCAGAGAGAAAAAGTAAAAAATGGCCGATTTCTTTAATTTGCTGTAACTCCTTTATTTTCGAAGCTAGACCAAAATCATTTAAGCATTGTTTAGGCACTTTTTAACGTAGAATTTAATGCCGGCAGTCGCTTTTTTTCTAGTCTTTTCCATAACTGCACTGTAACTCAAAGCTGAATTTTTAAATGGACCATTCAAGAAATTAAACTTTAAGTTACAGAAAAAGTTATAGAAAGGACTAGAAAAAAACAACTACGGCATTGAATTCTACGTTAGAAAGTGCTCTAACAATGCTGAAATGATTTTGTTGTAGTTTCAAAAATAAAGGAGTTACAGCAAATTGAAGGAATCGGCCATTTTTCACTTTTTCTCTCTAGGAAAAAAACAAAAAACGGCAGCTTATTTCTGGCAGCGGTAACGGAACAAGCATGAAAAAAGAGGTCACAAGTACCTAAGTCGTTTTCATTTATTTGCGCTAATCAGAAAGTTACCCATTTAATCCCATCCAAATTGGACCACACTGTACAAGCATTAGCTTTAATAAACTCTCCTGCTGGAGAAAAATCTAAGAAAATCACGATCGTCTCAAACTCTTTTGGAAATTTAAAGAACTAGTAAGGGAGTGAACACATTGTTGCCACAACAGTGAAACATATCGTCAGAAACAGTCATAAACGTTGCAAATTTCGAGATTTAGGGGATTCATAGCCAGTTCTGGCAATGTTGGTTTTAGCTGTTGACGACCCTCTTTACCGCAATTCTGATACCTTTTGCAAAATCTAGACCTACGTATGGGCTCGTCAATTGTAAAACATAAATAACTCAAGAAACTTGTTGTTTATGTACTTTTTAGCAACTTTATTGTTCATGATGGCTTATGTAAAATTTAAGTGTCAGTCGATATTTTCATCTTAAAAATATTTGGGTCCAGAAGGATTACCAACTGGGTAAATATAGAAGGTACTAAAGTAATTATAAAATAAATTATCCCCCCTCACACAGTTCTGAATATTAAATTCTTGCTTAGATCTAATTACAATTAGACACTTTAAGCTCATAAAAAATTTCTATAAAAATTCTACAAGAGATGAGAAAAAGCTGGAGTAGATATATGAAATAGGGGAGTAGCGGAGTAAAACTTGATAAAGTGGAGTAGATCTGCTCCGATCGGAGTAACTTTGGCAACACTAGTTGTAAGTTTGATAAACCGTCCTCTCACTAAGTGAGAACCATGTTGAATCCCAGCAGCAGATTAGATCGTCGAGGCAAGACAGAAAGGTTGTTGTATTGTAAGCTGTACTGTCAAAGGCCCTTGCTGCTTGTTACTTGACTTGCAATAAATTACAGTTAACTTAGGCGGGCCTCTTTATGCCATGCGGACGCTTGTCATTTCCCAAGGTCGGTAGAATTCACACTTCATTGAGTTGCCATTTAAGCCTTCCCAGAGACTGTTTCTCCGTAGAATTGACGTTCAGGGATCTGCAAGAGTTTGAACGCCCCCCGACGTTGCCCTGTGATATCTGACCGTTGCCACTGGTAAACACGTTTGTCAACCAGGTCAAGGTAAACCGAGCCTATAGCACATGGCTGGCTATTGCGGGTAATTGAGTGGCTTTCCTACATCCATTCCTTCATTGTACCAAGTATTCCTCCCACACAGTAGGAGACATGAAATCAATAAATGGGGATTTGTTTATATCTTGTATGTTAATGCTAACTTTATTGACGTTGTATTTGCGCCTGTCTGTTGCAACTGTAGGGTGTAAACCCCTTATTGCAAAGTAAACCTATACGGTTAAGTCATTTATTGCTTCATTTTTAGATAATTGCTTAACAAATTATACAAATTAAATATATTGAATTCTACAATTTATATTCAAGTTTTTTTACTAGGAAAAACTATCGAACATTTTTGTTATAAAAATTTCATCGTTAGCTTAATGCCTCGTTCTTCATATTTACATACAAAATAGCGGAAATATTATTTGAAAGCTAGTTCAAAAGCATTAAAGTTCAGATACATTTATGTATTGTAAACGGTTTAGAGAAAATCCAGACGTCGATTTGAACAAAATTATATTTAGAATTGTTTGTTTGTACAGTTCCCATGCATTGTTAAAAACATCCTGTGTTGTACCCAAATTAAAGTTATTGCATCGTAACACTCTGAACGAACAAAATCAGAAAATATTAAAAATTCTTGCAGCTGATTTATACAAGCAACCATTTTTCTAAATAGAAATTTATATTGAAGCTATATTTATAAATTATAAGATTAATGTATGGAATTTTTATCGACTATCTATAAAAACAATTCTTAGAAGATGTGTGTATTTTACTTTTTATAAACACTACAGAAATAGCGTTTTTAATGCTTTGTAGTAGTTGAGAATAAAAAACTTCAATATAAACATGAAAAGTAATTTAGGAAATCTTTCAAAAGCTACACTACTGGCATCTTTGATGTTCGAAAGTCGATGATTTCGTACGAAAAGCAAACAAAAAGTACCGACTACTGGTCTGGTAAAATTTTCGATAACGTCGCGTAATTGTAGACTAAAAGGCTTGGATATTATCTTTCGTAATATTAAACTCGATTTTCTACTTTTATTTTTAAATATTATTATATTAAGTAGCCATTTTAAGAACCACATTGCATCTACTTAAACGAAGTTTATTAATTTTTTTTTCAATATATTATTAATATCCTACATCTCTTAGGTAATTTAATATAACCGAAAAGATGGTAAATTAATAACCATTATGAATGTTTAAAATTAAAAGTTTATGGTTTTTATAGCAAAGCCATATTCGGTATAAATATAATATTATAAATTCAGAGGTTATTGTACTATTGAAATGAGATTTAGAAAAATTAGGAATTCGGAATTTTTTCTAACTTTCGCGGTTTATATTGCTAGTCAATCAAGTCAATTATCAATTTGTTTTCTTCGCTAACCATTATTTACATATAAATGATCAACAGTATACTATAAAGTAGAAAATTTATATTCATTCATAAACTGTCAAATCGAAAAAATCTCGAACTCCTAAATCCTCGCATCAAATAAAAAAAAGCCTTGACAGTTGGCAATTTAGGCTAACGCTGTGTGTAAATGTTAGGTAGTTCTAATTTTGAAAGTACCTGTTTGTATAAGCACTAAAAACCTGCTGTCTCAACTTCTCTCTGACATCAAATTCTTTTAAGCGGAGTTCACTGAGTAGTTGGATGACTTAATAACCGTTATTACAAAGTAATTAAAACAACTTTGAAGATGGATTGAAGTAAAATAAAAACATGTATGTGTCGTAGTTGCATACTTACGATAAAAATTGAAACATATGTTACTGTAATTATTAAATACAACAAAACTCGCAAAACAATGGTACGACTAGTATGGTTGTGAGTAATTTGGAAGTTTATTAAAAAAGGAAAAGTAATATGCCAAACATACGCACTATAATAAATGGATTTGTCAAATAGCCTCAAACACAAAATTTGACTGGCTTAATTAATATTCTTATATAAAAAAGTATTAGCAACATCTGTGTAGAATGGTTGTAAAAGAGTTGACGGAATTTAATGCAGTTTAAACTTCTGTAAAAGCAATTTAGTTAGATCCACTAGATAAATCCTGTTAGGTACATAGAAATTTTTTCTGATTACTTCAAAATATGTTATGTTTAGAAAACGTGTTAATTATTAATATTTGCAAGAAACTGCCAGCTTCTACAAGAATACATTGTAAATTTGGTGTTATTTATTTATCTCTGAATGTGCTACTACTTTTTTTAAAGTAATTTTAAAAAGAGGCCTCAGAAATTCTGCATGCTAGTCGCTTTTGAACTTGACAAGAGTTTTTCTTTTAAATTTTATAACTACTGTGAAACAAAGTACTATGATTTACAATATGTTGTAGTAAAATATTCTGAAGACATTCTAGAAAATACTTAACAGCATTAAAATACAGCAATATGACATCATAGCCCACAGTTGATCTATTGAGCAGTGTAAACGTGATATGTCCATAATAACAGCGAAAATGTTCTTTTGACATTTATTTCGAAGAGAAATCTAAAATTTGAAATCTTTAACCTTTTAGACAAATTATTCGGTGTTAGAAATGTCCCCAAATGGGGAGAAAATCAAAATATAAGTAGACCAGGCGAATAGTATTTTTGAAACGACAAAGAATACTATCGAAGGTTTTTTTATAAAAAATGTAGTATGGGGTATCTCTGGAATAAATGGTGAAATTCCACCAACCCCGCACCTACTGTTACCTCCGTGGAGGAGCTAAATATACCATCAAGTTTAGTTTTCTTTAGGTTTTCTTTCTCTACAAAAGGATATTACATACCATAAGATTACTAATAGAAAGTCCGGATCACAGTGTCGGCTCCATCTAGCGGTTTAAAACTTAAAGTGTTTGACATAAACAAACAAAACATTGATTAACCAATTATTAAAGTTTGAATTATTTTGGTTGTGAAATGGATCGCCAGCAAATGCAAATTTCAGTAAGTAACATTCATCAACGTCATTTCATCAAGATTTCCATTCTGGCTGGCAAGACAGCGGCAGAAATCCATCGTGACTTAAAGAAGGCATTAAATGGACGTGAGTTCAATATAAGAACCGTAGAAATATGGGTGCAAAAAATCAACGAAGGACGATATGACGTCGAAGAAGGTCGTGGCTGTGCACATAATGTTGATCCTCAAAAAGACATCAAGATTGATCAAATCAAAGGGCTCTTCAAAGAATCAAAAGTATGGAGTGTAAGAGAAATTGCACGCGGACTTGATCTGCCCAAGACCACTGTACACGAAATTATAACCGAAAAATTAAAAATGCACAAGTTGTCGTGCAAGTGGATACTCCATGTTCTGAACGAAGAACAAGTTCAAGCTGAAATTGATGCCTGTCGACATAACCTCCTTCGCCATCGTTACAATTCAAGACTCATCAAACACACGTTGGCTATTGACGAGTCTTGGGTCAGCCTGTACACCCAGCCCAAACAGGACCGAATGCGTGCTTGGGTACAAGCAGGTGAGCAGCCGCCCGAAGTTGTCGCTCGGGGCATACACGATCCCAAGCGAATGCTCATTATGGCCATGGATTTTGAAGGCATCGCTTTCTGTCAGCTCCTGGAAAAAGGGCAATCTTGCACCAAAGAAGTGTATACGGACTTCCTGGAAGCCAATGTTCCAAACTGAATGATCGCACGCAATTACCGACATGCCATGATTGCCCACAACAATACTCGACCACATGCTGCTGATGTCGTTACGAAATGGCTCGTTGAAAACAATATGGACACTTGGGATCAACTGCCCTACAGCCCCGACCTACAGCCCTGCGACTTCAATTGTTTTGGTCTATTGAAGCGTAGGTTGGAAGGTATCCGACACGTTAGCGTTGAAGAATTGCGCGCTTCAATTACCCGTGTTTACGAAGAGGGTATGGCTGTCGTCGAACAGAATGGAGATTACTTATAAATATTCTCAAATATCAAGTTTGTAGCATTTGCTGTTCTCTTTTTATTCAATAATAAATTTGCGACACTTTCATCCGGACTTTCTATTATAAACGACGGCCTTGCAGTAGCACTTGTAATAATACGATTAAGTCTGAATCTAAATATTCAGTGCAGTGCTAACCTTGCGTTTTTGTATAATTAAGAATTGATTTTATTCTTCCTTAAATTAACTTAAAAAAAGATAATCTGTCTCTGGGTAAACATAGTTTTCAACAATTTAGTTGTCTCGGATCAACAAGAAAAACTGACCTATGCTCGCTGTGTCAGACGACAAGGTCTGGAGTTCTTAAGCAGCACAGCATTGTATGTATTGCCAAATGCAGATGTAGTCTGCCTCGCCTCAGATTTTACTTAAGACCATCTTCTGATTATAATATGCGATAACATCTTCAGGTTTGAAATATTTAAAAGCCTATACTTAGTGCATGGGAGATTCCTGTAGTACCAGCTCCAATTCAAAAGAAAGTTAGAAAAGAAACTTTTCTGTGTAAAACAGGGTCGGACAGCGTATAATAAACTGTTTTTCAATAAATAATTTCACAATGGGCACGTATTTAATTCCAGCTAAAATTGCAAATATTCCCCCGGAAGCTAAACATAGCACCGGCACAAATTTTTTAACCAAGTCGGTACGAGTAGCGACTGTTTAGTTGTAGTTCTGCTTCTATTTGCAATTTTACCTGAAAATACATATACGAGAATAGTTTGATAAGTGTTTAGGCTGACCATGAAGATGGCGCTACAGGTCAAAATGCTTTAATAGTTACGATGTTCTATCCTTCAGATGGCACTGCTGAAAATGTCACCAATTTTAGACGCGTAGTTTTTGTTCGACAGTCATTTGTCAGTCGATGTCAATGATTTGTAAAGAATGAAGCCAGTCGAATATCGTTCAGTTATAAAATTTTTCCAACGGAAAAAAAGCCAAGTTGGACGCTGTCTACAGGGAACCTGCCCCTTCGTTCGCCACCGTAAAAACTGGATGGCAAAGTTCAAACGTGGCCGTACAAGTGTGTTAAATGAAGAGCGTCCGGGAAGGCCAAAAACAGCAACCGTTGAGGATATCATCAAAAAAATCGTGCTAAATGATCGTCGAACGAAAATAAAAGCACAGACCGCAGGCATATCAACAAAACGTGTTTTTCATAAAGATTTACATATGAGAAAGCTGTCCGCGTGATAGGTACCGCATTTGTTGACATTGGACCAAAAACGCGTGCGCAAGGACATCTCAAAGGAGCTGTTGGATCGATTTAAGCGTAATTCAATGAACTTTTTGCGGCGATTTGTAACTGTTAATAAAACATGGGACCATTATTACACACCAGAGACCAAACAGTGGACTACAACAAGCAAATCTGCTCTGAAGAAGGCAAAGACGATGCCATCGCCAGAGAAAGTAATGGTGACTGTCTTTTGGAATTCATATGGCATATTGTTCATAAACTATTTGCAAAAAGGAAAAACTATAACAGGATTGTATTATGCTTCATTATTTAACAGGTTGAAAAAAATAATCTAGTCCAAACGACCTCAAATACAGAGGAAACAGTTCTCTTTTATTATGACACGTCGGTGATCGGGATGGCCAAAATTCATAAACTTGACTTAAAATTGGTTCCCCACGCCCCACAGTTTTTAGATTTAGCCCCGAGCTACTATTTTCTCTTTCCAAACATGAAAACATAGCTTGGAGGAAAGAAATCCACAAGTTACGATAAAGTGATAACCGCCGTGAATGCGTATTTTGCAGACTTTCGGACATCGTATTTTTTGAAGGGCATTAGAAAGTTGGAGCATCGATGAATAAAGTATATAGACCTAACAGGAATCTATGTAAAAAAATTAAATCGATTTTGACCAAAAAAACATTTCGTTCTATGTTAATCTAAAGACTTATCAAACCATTCTCGTAGGTACACATATTGCAAAATTATTCATTAAAAACAGTTTTTTTTATACGCTGTGCATCCCTGTTTAACACGAAAAAGTCTCATTTGTAGTACGTATACAGGGCGTCCCGGTTAATAATCTACACGCAATCATTCGATAACCGTTAAAGGTATGGGGCTAAAATTTGATACTCTGGTATTCTAAATTGCAAAAATTAAATTGTAACATTTTTTAGAACAATCTGTTAAACAATCTCGCTTTCCATTTATTAAATGGAGCTACTCTTATTTTATTACTCCAATGGACAATCAGTAAGAATCCCGCCACACAAGTATAGGGATACCACAGATCTAAAATTAATAACTGAGAAACTTGAACAAAAAGTCGGATTCTGTCTGGTTTAACGTCTAGCCTCAATTATTTGAGAAGCATTCAAGTTAGCAAGCTGAAATTCAGAATTCCAGTATAAATCGATGTCTAGATCGCACAGCGGCAATTATAAAATCTCTTAGAACAACCCGGAAACGACGTCGACGTTTATTCGTTAAATGGAATCAGTGCCTTGCACGATTCTCTATTATCGCACTTTAAGTTTAAAATTGATAATAACGGAACTAGAACAAAAAAAAAATGAAAACTGTCCCGTTTAACGGGTCTACACGCAGTTATTTAAGAACCGCTAAATCTATTGAGATAACATTTGGTATTTTTGTATAATTAGAACTTTAGATTACAAAGATTGCAATTGCGATCTAAATATCGATTTATACTGGAATTGTCATTTTCAACGTGCTAATTTGAATGGTTCCCGAATAATCAAGAGTAGACCGTTAAACGGGACAGCTTCCGAATTTTATACTTTTGTATCAGAAATCTTACCGGCTGTTAATTGGAACAATAAAATAAAGGTAGTTTCATTCAACAAATGAAAGTCGATGTCGTTTCCGGTTTGACTTTGTTTTAAGAAATGTTCTAGTTTTATCTTTGAAATCTAGAAGTTGAATTATACCAGAATTTAGATTTTAGTCCAATAACGTTAACGATTCCCAATTAATGTAGTGTAGTCTGTCAAACGGAACACCCTGTATGGATTAATTGTATTCACAGTGCAGTATACATAATATACAGCGTAGAAAATTTGAAGTAATCTCATCATTAAAACTGCTATTGCAAGGCTGTCGGTTATCCCCACCTAGCATATGATATCATCTTGCAGGAATCTTTACGTAAGGATAATGTTTCTTGGAGGCCACTTTGTCGAAGAATGAATGAACCTAAAAACACTAAACCTGGTATATTATGGTGGTGATTGATATTCAGTGTCAATGCCTGGTTAAAATAGTGATCATTTAAAAGCTCTTTGTTTCTTTTCAGCCGAAGAAATAAGTTTGTAGTGGTCACCAAGGAGAAAGTGGTCGCTGCAATGGGATGATGATAAATGGTGGTGGTGACGATGGCAGAAATGAAGGCAACTGATTGCTCTGTAGTGATAATGTAACTTGATTCAAGTTGAATGGACTAATGTAGATGAGTTGTTGACCGGGGTAGAGGTGATGGTTAAAAGTGTTGATGATAGTCCAGAAACAATTGATTATGATAGAAGCAGTGGGCGACGAAGTTTGTTTATTATTTCTTATGATAAGATGGAGTGATGACAGAAAAATCAGTGGGATGGCAGTAGGTAGGGGTTATTGAAGGTAGTTGTTGTTGGTAATGAACAACTTATATTTGCCCACTTTTGCATTATGAGATGAAGTATTGGAGTCAGCTGGCCAGACGATTCCCCTGGTCACCTTATGTAGGAAATGTGATTGGACCAGTATAATCCAAGGATTACAAGAAGCCAACCGGAGTGAAGCTACAGTGAGCACTGAGTTTTGCAAATGGAAGGCCCGATTGGATGCGGAATCGTAAACGCCGCGCTGGTCGAGAGTCTCTAAACCTTGGATAAATGTTTGACGACCCGCATGGAGTGACAAGCAACTTGCAATTTAAGAGTTTCCAAATTTTGTAATGGCAGCAGGCCGACCCAAATAGGAACGATGAGAAGATAGTGAAATGAGAAGAGACAACGGTTAGTTTTCTCACCCAACCGGACAACACGCAACGCTGAAAAATTGTGCATAAGCTAAAAAATAGATTGTTGCATTAAAGACAGAGATCAACCGAGAACAGTAACTGCATACCTAACAAAATTGGTGGTGGGGAGTGGTGAGTTTTGCACAATGTATTTAAGGAGTACTCCAGACTACATTTGCAGAAAGAAAAATCTTAGATAGCATTTTGTTCCTTTCTGCCTCTATGCTTATTTGCCTAGATTAAAGAAGCATTCATTAAAGGAAAAAGGAAATGATACAGAACGAAAAAATCTGAAATTCTAACACGGAAGCAAATTGATGATGTCCACGTACCGGTTGATAAATAATCAGTGTTAGACGTTATCAGTCAATCAGTGTTAAAAATTGCCACAATCATGAGTCTGCTCGGGAAATGTCTCAGAGAAGGACTATATGTTAGTCGATTGTGGACAGTATTGAGGAATTAGAAAAGGCATTGGTAGTAAACATTCCAGATGCCAAAATCAAATTTCCAAAAAGTTTTGGCATTGTTGAGACGCACCGTCTTTGTCTTTCATTGTTACTTCTTGGCTTCAAAGGAGCGGGAAGCCGGTGTAGGACTATGTTTTCCTCAGTCAAGATGGCAGTAGTAGGTATGTTTTTGTGATGGAAGACGGGCAGTAAGTTTTGGTATGATGATGGTGATGCTATCGTAGTAGTAGGTGGCTGGTTGGTGTTCTAAAAAAAAGTTTTATTGTTGTGGAAGAAGTCGGTGAAGGAAACTGTGATAGATGATGCAACTGGTGGTATTGCAGGTCATGGCGCCAAATAGAACCGCGAGGGCTTGATGAAAACAACAAAGATTTTTCTCAGCCTCACTGCACAGGCGCGTTGTGGTGGGAAGCAGGGTCATTCAATCGATGCAAATAAGATAATATAAGAGTGACGGACGATTGTGTGAGACGATGGCTGTAAAACTTGTCGTAAAATGAAACTGGAAGATTTATCTTACAGTTTAAATCCATAATAAGAAGTGTTACACATGGTTGGTGAATCCAAAACATTACCGATAAACGTTAATCCGCCCATAAAATCTACTTTTGAAAAAATATTTTTTTGTTGTTCATTTTTAGTATTCAACTGTTGTTTTCATTAATAAACGATTTTCCTTTTAAACACTTATTACTGCTTCTATAATCATGAGTAACCAAAGTTCAAAATTAACTTCTGTTACCTGTCAGAAGCTATTAGCCGTTAAAGAGGACGCATTTTCTTACAGCAGCTCAAAGCAATAGCAACTAATTTGAAATTTACAGTGAACCGGCCGAACCAAAAGTTTAAGAGAAGTTTCATCCTTGAAAACTCCAAAATTATTAAGGCTTTCAAAAAAGATATTTCACTGCAGAAATTATTGAATTTATATTTAGTATTTTCTTTTCCAATTTGATTTTTGTTTCTCGTAAAGGATGTTGACTGGTTTGATATAGTTCACTGTAAAACTCTTGAACTCTTTTTTCTATTTTAGATTTATCTTTTATTTCTTCTCCATTTTTGTCTCTTAGTGTTATAATAATATTTTTATCCAGATTGGGTCTGAATACTTTAATGCTTTGGTTTCTCTCTATTACTTCGTTTATTATTTTGTCGTGTTTGTTATTCATGTTTTCTTTTATTGACCTTCTTATAAGCTTGTTTAGTTTCACAAATTCTATGGGTTTTTTTTTGCTTTCCCTTTTGTAATAGCTTTCTTCTCTCTTTCAACATTTGCTTTATTTCGTCTGTCAGGTTTTCTCTTTTTTGTTTTGGTTTCTTATGTTTTCTTGGTATGCGTCTTTATTTTTTGTGGTTTCCTAATCTTTAGTGTTGTTTTTTCTGCTGGTAATCTTTCTTAATCTTTGCATTTTTGAATTATTATTATTATTGGCTCTGACTGGTCTATGGTCGCTTTCTGTTGAGAAACTGTTAATGACATTGTATCTTTTATTATTTCTTTGTTGTTGGAAATAATAAAATCTATTTTGTTTTTTGTCGATCCGTCTGGGTTAACCCATGCCCACTTGTTCTGGAGCTTGTTTTTATAAAAGGTGTTCATGGCATATAGATCTTCTTGTTCTAAGAAGTTGTAGAGCATTTCACCTCTTCTATTCCTCTCTCCGAGTCCGGATTTTCCTGCTCTTTGTTCATTGTCACCTTGTTTTGTGCCTAGTCTAGTGTTTAAATTTCCTATAATGATTCTGTATGGTCTTATATTCTTTTGCTGCTGTTGATATCTGCTCGTAGAAATTTTCTACTTTTTGATCTTTATAAGATTACGTCAAAGCATAGACTTGTATTATTTGTAGTTGTATTGTTTTATTGATTTATAACACTATGTAGGCGACCTTGTTAGACAGTCGTTTATATATTTTTATTTTGTCTACCAATTTTCTATTGACAATGAATCCAACTCCTCCTATGCCGTTTTCTTCGCAACCTGTACAGCGTGTTTCCTGATTTCAATTTCATTGCTTTTTCATCTCTTCTTCTGGTTTCTGCTAGGCCAATTATGCCTTACTTAATTTGTTTTAATTCTTTTTCTAATTTATATATCCGGTCCGTAGTTCTTAATGTTCTTGTATTGTATGCCCCTATATATAAAGTTAGATTTTGTCTTCTTTATTTGTTCTTTAAATTAACAAGCTTCATGAAATTTTTTCTCCTCCCAAGACTCCTTAGAGTAGACTTCTGACAAAGTGTTCTGGGCTACGAACCCTACCCGCCTTGGTTACGATATTAAAATTTGACACTTTCATATTTAAAATTGGGGTTGTTAGCCTTAAAATTTTAGGTTCAGACGCTGTTGACGGCCGTTCTTTCTGGATCAGACACCAAGTTTGCCTGCTGGTCCGCGGGAAGTATTTGATATCTTTCCTACCACTCATAGCTGAGAGGCATTTCCTAATTCGCCACCTAGGGACGCACCCTTTAGGGGTTACAGGCTCCCCCGAGAGTGCATGTGGGTAGCTACAGCAAAATGAAATAAAAATGTAAAATATTATCCTACTTTAAAGTCACAAAAACAATTATATAGAAAATCGTAACACTAGACTGCAATTTCTGGCTTTTTATCTGTCATCAGCAGGTTAGTATACCACTAAGTAACAATTTATTACAATATACTAGACAGCTAATGATTTCTTAAAGAAAGTATTTATGTTGATGTTTGCCATTATGCAAGAACAGTTTAGTATTTAAAATGATGATTTCACATTTATCTTAATGTATCAGATAAGATTCTCTTGAGCGTTATAACAAAGAATCAAAAACATTGACACTTTAATTTCTTATAAATACAATTCTTTTTCAACTGCTATCTTGTTAATCTTCAATTTGCACATGCTTTAATTTTACTCTTAAAAAAGGATTAATAAAAATATCCGCAGCGTTTCAAATAAATCAGCATCTCAAAAATTAATTGAGTTCACTTATTTTTAATAACTGTAGGTGATTACCGAAGTGATCAACATCATGTAGTGGGCGGAATTCTTATTAAAAAATTCATAGCTTTGATTACAAACGCCAGTTGTAAGGCCTTTTCTGTTTATTTTTGTACAAACCGAAATACTACACAATTTTAAAATTACATACGTGCGCGGGTTAAAACTGATTATTAAGTTCGAGCACTGTTGTAAGCAAGAAACTGGTACGTGTTAAGTCTAAAGGCGAGACTAAATCAATATAAAACAAAAAGAATAAATTCTTGCATTTGCTTGTACTTCCTCTTGTAAACCATGGAATTAATTGCTAATATTACAAACAAATTTGTATATAAACTAACGGAAATTGGCATCATCCGTAATTTTAAATCATACAAATCGTTTTAGAGCAGCTAATGATCGCACGTTCTCTCTAGTCCTCAATAACAAGACACCTCATTACATAAAACTCGTTTCCAATTTGGAAATGTTTGGGTCGATATAATCAGTTGACCATTTATAGACAGAACGCAAATTAATGGATGCTACTGTAGCAACGAAGCTAATCTAAATGACCATCTCTGCCAGGATTATGGTAATTAACGGTCCGTTTGTTTCGCCAGCGATATGCAATAGACCTTTTGTCAGTCTAGTTAATTATTATTATTACGATGGATAATAGTAATGATAACATCGATAGATTTGAACTTTAATAATCGGAAATTCTTTAAATGATACCTATGCAATTAGAAAAAATAGTTAATCACATATCGTTGACTAGAAAAACAAATGGTTTCTGCAGAGTACCGTTTAATTATTATGTTTTTAGTAAAAATAGAACACGTGTTAAATGTCAAAAATATTTCTTAATATATTTTCTGTTTAGATTTCAATTATCTTTTTGCCTTATCACCTTTTGATTTTGCCGCACAACTCCGCCAGTAAAATATAATTTTTAGTAAGAGTATTGCCTACATTGCCATGTAATTGTTATTAAAATCAGTACGTCGTTAATTTGAACAAATTATCTATTTATGGAAGAGAAACCATAACAGTGTACTGACTATTCCATTATAATTTTTTTTACAAATAGCACTATCCTTCAATTATTACGTAACTTATGCAAAAGCCACCGGCATTGATATTTCATTATTCATTAATTTTTCGAGGTTCAGCATGTTTGAAACTTAAATTGCTTTATTGCAGATTTTACAACTCAAATCTGTGAAACCTCGGTTACTTCTATATTAGCATTTGTCACATAAATTTTAATAATTTTGATCAATTTTATCAATCTTTTATCTTTTTATTCTATACTTTCACACGATTTTGTGCGCATGTTATTTTGATGTCCCCTAAAAGATGAACTCAAGATTGGTGCAATCAAACCGCCAGCTGTGCTTCAAATGTTCAGATTTACTTGTTTCTTTTATGAGAGTGATCGGCAGAAAAGAAGCAGAATACTACTAAACTTACGACGCGGTGGGAAAGAAGACAATGAGTGCAATTTTAATTTTTTATTTTATTTTGAATTTGATAACCAAGCACTAAAGTAAAGAAAAGTTTTGATTAAATCAGTTTTGAAGTTATTGACAGCAGTTTTTCACAATCTCGGAATATCACACATAAAAATAATAAGATTTTACTCAAAGCTAGCTAGGAGTGATAAGTTCCAAAGAAGAAATTGATGAAGTATCATACTACCAAATTAAACACAAAATACATATACTGATTAATTCTTTTATAACAAAAAAGTAATATAATGCTAACTTAAAGAAAACAATTGTAAACATTTCTTTTTCATTTAATCTGAAGATTAATAAAAATCAACCAGATTCTTTTCAAAATGTTGAGTGAAAATCAATAAAAATTAGAAAAAAGGCCAAGTTATTTTTCAGTTTGAAAAGTTGTTTACAAGATGTAAGTAAAGTAAAATTAGCATATTCCCTTAAAGACTGCAGGATTAATAGGTGACGGTAAAAACGCAATAACAATTTTTGAAAAATCAGCCAGAAAAGAACTTTAAATTTTCTCAGCAAAAAGAATATGCAAGACTTTAACTGTAGTTAGCAAACCTAAGAAAACAATAACAAAATAAAATTATAAATAAATAAAATAAAGATATATTTAAACAATGCCAACTTCACTCGCCAGTGTCGTCCAAGCAGTAATCAGTTGTGCTTAAATCATCATCTTCAGGTCGAATGATAATGGGAGCAATGTCAGAAGCATCAAAAGGTTTTTGTCTTTTCCACGCTTTACTAATCAATTTTTCAACATGTTCGACATAATTGTGCCAATGCTCTGTAGTAACCGACTCCATAGACACTTTCCACTTCATCACTTGAAGATGGTATATCAAACTGTCATATTTTCTTTTTGTCTGCGACCACAACTATTCAATTGAAGACCTTCTTTCAAAAACAACACAAAATCCAAAAATCCTCATTTTGTGTTAGGCACGCCATTTTGAAGAAAACAACTTTGTTTATTAGTAGCACAGTCCATTTCAATCAAAAGCAGCACAGTGACGTATATACTGATGGATAAAGTTCAGGCGTTTTTATAAAAACGGCACATGTCCTTGCCCCGTTCCAGCAGAAACAACACATGTCCAGGACTTGTGCGGTTTTTACTATAAATACGACCGAGTTGCTGGTTCGACGAGATTGAATGCCTTACATTTGATTTTATGCAGAATCTACCTCTTCTCTATAAATATTCCTAGTAATCCAGTATTTTATGCTTGTCAGTTGTGGTATTATGTGTTTGGAATTCATAATTTGGAAAACAAAGAAGGTATAGCTAATAAAAAAAGTAATGATGTGACGTCTATGCTTCTACAATACATAAATAACCATGACAAAATGAAGTCGCAAAGGTGCAGGACAAAGATAGTTATTTTAAAAGTTTACAGAAAGAGATACACGAAGCAAACGACCTACTTATCATCATGGGAGATCTAAATGGACAAGTCGGAAATAAGAACGATGAAATAGAAAGGCGATAAGACTATAAATTAAAACGGAGAAAGGATTATTGAAATGTGTATCGATAACGATCTAGTAATTACTAATTCAATGCTTAAACATAAGGACATACACAAGTAGACAAGAGCAGAAATAAGCAGAAACGAAAGATCAATCATAAATTGTTTCCTTGTACGAAAACAATACTGGACACTCATAAATGACGTAGAAGTATCCAGATAAGCACAAATTGAAACGGACCACTTGCCAGTAAAAATGAAAATGAAGACGGCAGAAGAAATAAAAAAAGATAAAAGAAAGGAAATAGTAAAAAAAGACGATAAAGAAACATAAACTCAAAGATGAAACATGCAGGCAAACATACCACACATTTTTAAAAGAAATGATGCAAAATCAGAGACAAAGAAGGCATAGAACACAAATGAAACCAGTTGAAAAAGACAATACTAACAGTAGCTGAGAAATGCTGTGGTACATCTAGAGTAATAGACAACAATAATGTAAAACAAACAGAATGGTGGACGCCACTTTTATATCAAAACAAACAATAGAGAAGAACTTTGAAAGAAATAAATAGGCGCATATGTGTTTCATAGATTTTGAAAAAGCCTTTGACAGGATTAGGAGAAGCGATTTATGGAGAAGCCTGAAAAACAAAGGCATAGATGAAGAAACTATAAATGTGATAAAAGCTATGTACCATAGAATATAGTAAGAACAAACAATGAAGAATTCAATGAGTTTGAAATAAAGCAAGTATTAAAACAAGGATGCGTACTCAGTCCACTATTACGTTCAGTGGTAGTGAATGAAGCCATAAAGAGAGCAAAAAAGAAAATGAAACCTTTGATAATGGGATATTAAAGATTGGAAAGAGTAAGGCTGACAGAACTGCTGTTTGCAGAAGTTATGGTGATAATCGCAGACTCGGAAAGGAACCTACAAGAAAGCCTGGAAAATCTGAATAGGGAATTAAAAAGGATAAATATGAGAATAAACGTAAACGAAACAAAAAGTATGGTCATTTCGGCCAAAGACAAAAGACACAATATTTCTATAGAAGAACACAACATCGGGCAAGTATCAGAATTTAAGTGTTTGGGACTGACAATAGAAGGAAACGGTAGATAAGACAAAGAGGGAAAAGTAGGGAGAATGTACAACATGCTAAGAACACCGTTCTTCAACAAAAAAGAGATTTCCAAGGAGATAAAAACAGAAGTGGTGAAAAGAGTTACAAAACCAACCCTAACATACAGCAACGAAACGTGGGCACTGACATACAAACAGAAAAGGAACAAATCTAGGATGGACAGAATAAGAAACGAAGTTTTTCGTGAAACACTACAGATGAAACCGATACTAAACACGATACAACAAAGACAATTAGGATGGTTGGGTCATATACAGAGAATGCCAGAGGATAGGTTTTAACCAATAGGATTTTTGTAGCTCGCGCGCATGGAGCAAACAGAAGCGGAAGACACTACGCCGGACCTAGCAAGAGGAAGTAAAAAGAGCAACAAAAGAAAAAGGAATACGACGGAAAGAAATTAAAGTGCTGGCACAAAATAGGAAAGAATGGAAAAGGAAAGTAACTCAACCCCCTAGTCCAATAGTCTAGGTAGATGGACTTAGGACTAAGTAAGTAAGTAAGAGTTTACCTCCAGACGCTTGGTTCTCATTAGTGATGCTTGTCCGGAGCAAAATAAGAACCATGTTATGGTCTACTTTTTATATTTCTTAGTCCATGTTTTAAAACTTTTTAATATCATTCTCTACATCTTTCCGGTAAAGGAACATGATCAGGATTTTAGTTTAATACGAAAAAAGAAAAGGCGTATAGAAAGAGTAGTAGAAGTACCTGAAGATTGGGATAAGTTAATACTTAAGGCAAGAAGAAACCATCTCCTTTTGAGGTTCTGAATTTGACCCAAAAAAGCTTTTTAATGTAATGGCTGCAACCGAAAAGTACTTTTAAAACTTGCAAAGCCTTCTATTCAAATAAAAAGTATTAAGCAACTACAACTTGAAGCAAGTGTACTTACTATAAGCGTAAGAGACTCCTACATCGATTATTGGAGAAGCAGTATCATGCAAAATAAAGTTAAACTACTTACTGAGATGTCTCTGAAAAGTTCTTACGAAGCGTCAGTGGAAATCTTCCTATTAAAAATAAACAACCTAAAAACTTATTAGTTATCTAGAAAAACCAGAACACAAGCATTTTTATGCAGAAACATTTTCCAAGAACGACCAAGTAAAGGCAGAAGCTACGATCGAGGTTAATAAAGATGACAACAGTAGTGGCTGTGAAAAGTTTTGATGGTTTCTTATGTCCTGTTTCTTGGTATATGTTTTCAGAATCCTTTGTAAAAGTAAGAAATAAAGTTTTATCGTCTCTTTATGTCATTGGTTCTTTAGAACTTTTTAGTTTTTCATTAAACAACAGCTCATGTTTAACATTTTTTAAACTTTCTGAATTCTGTAGTAAACCAAATTGAGTGATATTGCCAGGAATAAGCCAACACCAAAAATTATATAGAACTCACAAGCACTAATTCCATACAAAATAGTTTACAGATATATTATTACTTTAAAATAAACGCAAAATCTTTTTCTTTATTGCCATCACACGAAAGATATCTACTAAGAAGAATCGAGCTTTGCCCATTATTTAATTTCTCAAGAAGTTTCTGCAAGTAAACTGACGTGATCGGGTTTTCCACTGATTTTCTCAAACCGGAACCGATCTGACTTTATCTTCGCGGTCAAAGTTTGCCTGTAGTATTGCGGAGAGGCTTATTACTACGACTAGCAAACAGGCAACTATAATCTTGGCTGTCCTAGACCGCCTTGACAGCTCTTTTCTCGTTGTTCAGAAGTTAACGACTACCGCAGACGTTATTGATAGCTGAAAAGCCTATACAACAATTACCTCGTTCCACTCGGAGCGTTAACCATTGAGATAAATAGTCTGGATAGATCTTGGGCCATTTGGAAGATTAAAGACCATTACAGATGTTGATATGGTAGCCTAAAAGAATACGTTATTTTTAAAAAATCTGAGTCGGCCATTACTACTCTATCAAAGAGAGAGCTATATGCACGAATACTGATCGGGTTTTGTCCTCAGAAGCTTTAATTTCGTTCTTCATTAAGTTTTTCGAAAAATTATACTCGTAAACCTGTCGAGTTATTCTCTCACGGGATAGCTTTGGTGATCCACAGTGATATTCTTCATTGATTATCTGGAGGGGGCTATACACGAAAACTGATCGACTTTGTTTTTAATCGCTTTAATTTCGCGCTTTAAAAAGATAAAATGACTTTACTTGTACAGGACATCTGCGATGGCCCGCAGTTGACTTCATTCTTCAATGACCTTCTTGGTGAAGCTATACACGGACACTGATTAAACTTTGCCTTCAATCTTCCACTTCGCTCTCAAAGAAAACTAACCACACAAAGTGATTGGAAGGGAAACCTGATGTGGGCTATGGGCAGATTCAGTTTTCTCAAAGAAGCTGTACACGATAACCGATTGGACTTTGCATTCAAAACCTCTGGTTTTGCTCTCTAAAGAGGCTAAGTACCAAAATGCATAAGACTTTGCATTTACACGAAGCACGCACTGGTTCACGGTTGAATTTCACTTTTATCGACTTTCTTAAAAAGGTCATACGTGAAAACCGAATAGACTATGCTTTACTATGCCTTTGGTTTTTGCTGATAGATCAGAGTTCCTTTCTCGTGAGACATTTGCGGTAGTTCACGGTCAGATGTTATTATTCGTTGATCAATTGGATGGATCTATACTCAGAAATTGAGTGAACTTTGCCTTCAATTTCTTTCGAGAGAGAGCTATACAACGAAACTGATTTCACTCTATTCTCAAATGCTTACCCTCCGTGTTAAGAAAATTATTCTGCGAAACAGGTTTGGCCTCCAGACGGGTCACCTATGATGTCCCATGGTCGATCTTTGTCCTCCGTTAACCTTTTTTAAGAAACTATGCACAAGACCTATTCGGGATTTATCTCAATTAACTTCTTCAAAATAGCTATGCTCAGAAATCGGGCCCTTCATTGACCTTTTTCTAAGAATTATACACGCATACCTATTTTGTGCCATTAAACCAATTATCTGTTGTGGCTTGCAGTTAAATATAGCCCTCTATTAACTATTTTGGGGAAATATATACGCAGGAACAAGACAGGATTTGCACTTAATTTGCTTTTTGGAGAAAGATATGCATGGAATTGAGCAGCACTTGACTGTCACACGGTTTCGGCCTTGCTCCTTATTAAATTTTCACAACTAAATCGGAAAACAACGGTATGTTTAATTTCATTATTATTCATATTTATCCAGAGTTTGCAAAAATGTTGTTTAGAAAAAAATTCACATACTGTACAGTTCAGTTGGATGTCCAATGCTAAAACAACCATGAACTACCGTTTGTTCACAAAATAGCTGGATCAGAGCCATAAGCATTCCAAATGCCAAAATATGCTGAAGTATTCACGTAATATAAAGATCTCTTTGAAGTCATTCTGTACACTTTGAACGAAGTTTTTTTTTGGTCTTTTTTCAACACTTCCTCCCAGTACTGTGGATCGTAGATATATTGGCAATGTGACCGTACATAAGGGTGAAATTGAAATAGTTAGAGAAAATTTAACCACCCATTCCGCCGCAGTTATACATCTAGGAAAATTATTGTTTTAAACACTTTCTTTTCATTTCCTAGCAAAAAATTACTTTTAAAATGCCAAAACGTTGTTGAGAGTTTTTAGAAAACTAAATATGTTCAAAACAAAGTAATAAAAAGAAATGGCAATAAATCACGTGTATGCGTTGTCTGAGTTAAATTAGGACGGTTTTGTTGACATTGCGACTGACAATAAAAGGGAGGCCCTTAAAATGTTAAAGATTTGCTGATTTTAGAGCAGTTCGCTTTAGTTTTTTAATCCTAAAGAGTCTCCCGCGCTCTGTGTGTAACTTTTTTCTTTTTCGTTTACCTGGATTACTGGCTTTTTAGTTCACTACGGTTTGAGTGTTTGTATGTGCTGAGTATAATTTGTACATAATCGAGGAAGGTCAGAGTAATAAATTAACAGTTTCTCAAATGTGATGACAGCAAAAATGCACAATTTTTATAATTTATTGTTGTTCGTTTTATTGTAACGGTGATTTATACGAGGGTGGTCTGAAAAGTTTCTGACCTAACAAAGATACAAGACATTTTTTCTGAAAATTTTTTTTTATTTTTCAACATAGTCTCTTTGTAACTCTACACACTTCTCCCAGCGATGCTCCCATCTCTGTAACCCGTCCAAATAGTACTCGGCATTTTTCTCTGCAAAATAATTGTTCACGAAGGTGATTGCCTCTTCATTTGACGAAAAGCTTTGTCCTCCGAGCGCAATTTTTAGATGAGGGAACAAAAAGAAGTCGTTTGGGGCTAGATCTGGTGAGTAAGGCGGATGGTCAAGCAGTTTAAACCGTAATTCGTGGATTTTCGCCATGGCAGCCGCTGAGGTGTGAGACGGTGCGTTGTCTTGGTGAAACAGGATTTTCTTTTTCTGCAAATGTGGCCGTTTTTCGTAAGTTCTGCCTTCAGCTTGTCAAGTAATGATGCATAGTATGCTCCTGTAATGGTTTTTCCTTTTTGAAGATAATCGAGTAAAATAACTCCATGACTATCCCAAACAACAGTCGCCATCACTTTCCCAGCCGATATTTGCTTTAAATTAACAACAATTAAGTATTCAGCTGTCTAATGCAGATGTGTGAAACTAGGATAGGTTAGTTCTGTACTCGAAAATATTGAGATGCAAATCCTGTAACTTAAAACAAAGATTAAATAAATAAAAAGAAACTTCGACAAGTTTAAATCTTTATTGTTATTTTAAGCAATTTTCTGAAAACGTATGGGGTACACCGGCAGTTCTCAAAAGGTGGAAACCCACCTCTTTGTTTCAAAAAAAGGGTTCCGTTTAAATTTAAAATGTCATCAAGGCTAATTTCTAACCAAGGGTAGCAATGTGTGTTCCACGTGAGGAAAAATGTGCACAACTTTTTTGAAATATCCGAAAGCTTTTTAGTCTTAGCCAAGCAGCTACCAGTAACCAATTTCTGTTTTGCCCACAATAATTATCTGAAATTGCAATAAGCTTTTCACCCCTAATATCATTCATTTCAAAATGCTTGAGTAAACAACTTCCAATTTCATCTGCACTCCGACCTGCTGCAGGTTCGTCTTACATAAGTATGAAAATAACTATCCTTGAGAGGTATTACAGCAATACATACTAAAATTATAACAAAATACTGTCTTTTTGTAGAAAGCTAGTCCTGTAGAAGATTTGAGTGTCGGCAATGCTTGCTGTAAGTCTAAGGTAATTGAATGCGTTTCAGCATTTTCAGTTGCTTCGTTGCTTGCATTTGTAATTGCTTGCTGTCCTGTTCGAGCTTTCCTTTAATGCAGCTCTAGTTCCATACTCAGCTGCTCAATTTTAGGAATATTGTTTCTAACTTTTCTGCCAATCATACGTAAATAGAACCGCATGTGCTGCAGCTTTCACTTTCTGGAGCTTTAAATGTGATGTTATGTTCTTCAGTGAATAGACAAATTAATTTATCTCGAGAGGTATGCACTTCATTTTGTTCCAAATACTTGGACTCATATACTTCACAGCAGGTGTCTGTTGTGTATTCCATTGTCATAAACACACGGTTTTGGTTATGGTTCTTTAAATAGTGGCTTCTCCATGAAAGACCTCACTAATCTCAATTGATCTTTGTAATATCTTTTTGTGGTGTCACGACTGTTTTGCAAGCTGTGAATACTTAAAAAGGCTTTTTTTTACAAATTTTCTTACTTTTACCTATAGAGACTACGGAATCGTTTAATGTTGAACTTGGTCTAGAGGGCAGATTTTTTTGTCTTGCACTTCACTTTGTCTGCTCTCAAACATCCAAACAAGTAGGCATTTTGCATACTACGATTTTTCATATTCCAGAAGTTATTTAAAATGTCAGCCCGGTCTGTATCATTTATCATCTGGAAACATTTGTTTGTACAGTTACAGTTTGATTCTATGGTTGTTTTCAATTTATTTACTCTTACCTTATAAGTTTCATACGCTTCTCCATGATTTCTAAATTCTCTTGCTATTTTGTCTTACACCGAAACATCAACATCGGTGGGAGCAATATTGTGAAACATGCTATCTACTGTACAGACCATTATTTACGTCTTCAATAATCACAAGATGTGAAATGTATCTACAGCACATTTAGATGATACAATACAAGGTTATTTTAATTTTATTACCTCACTATCACTAAATTCACTGGTATTTGTATATCGGGAACGTAATATGAACCTTCATCACTAGAAAATGGATCCAAATCAGATGAAGCACTTGATGTTTTATTGCTATTTCTGCGTTGACAAGTTATAGTTGGTTGATTGTCAACCATTTTGAACACATACCATCTTTTGCCTCATTAAGAAATGTAGATTAACTTAGTTCACTGAATAATTCTTTTTTCAGATCTTAATTATTTATCCTAAAAGCGAAGAATACACTAAAATTAAATAAAAAAGATATAGCTTGTAAGAATTTTTGTGTTGGGAGTTCTGATACATGCGGGCGCCTTTTCATGGTATTAGACAATTCAGCGAAGTAAATTTACATTGCGTTTTCGGTGGTTCCCGCTAGATGACAGAGCAAAACTATAATTTAAAAGAGATTATAATTAGATTGTATTTTTCCATTTGTCTTTTTATTTATTTATCTCTCATTGCTAATACATAGTGTGGTCAATAACTGCTGCATACGTTTACACATTTATTTACAATTATTTACAACTAAATTAGTTATAATACTATTACATGCAATGCTATTAACAAACCTAATTTTTCGTGAGGCATTTTTGCACGCAGCAAGTGTTTTTATCTTTTAATTGTCCATAATAACCGTAGTTTACTTGTCTTGAGTTCACTTTTTGTTTTTTAATCTCAATACCATTTGACAGGTATATTTCAGTACCTGTCTTTTTTTCTAATTTTGGCGCGCTACTGCTTTTTTGGCTTACGAGAGGAGGGCACGGTGAGTCTGTCGCTGATCTCGATTTAATCTTTATTACCATTCTAGATCGAAAATAAGTCGATCCATATTTTACTGTTTGTCTAAATGAGTCTTTTGGGCCTTGCAAAAAAAATATTAAAGTCAGAAAATGGCTAAAATTGGTTTTCACAAAACTTGCGCTGCTTCCAGCTGACTTAACTGATTTCAATGAAACTTTTCTGGGTGTTTCTACATTGAAAGATATTACTTAGACCCGTGTATAGAGGTTTTTCAGTATACGCCTCAGGAAGGACAGAATAAAATCCATAACAAAGGCGGAACAGGCATGACACAGTGAATTTTATTTTGAAATTCCTGGGGCGTATGTTGGAAAAACCGTATACACGGGTCTAATATGTTTCGATGTAGAAACACTCATAAAAGTTTTATTGAAATCGGTTAGGACAGCTAGGAGCAACACCAGTTTCGTGAAAGCCAATTTGAGCCATTTTCCGATCTGTAAAATTTTTTTAAGAGGCCTGAAGGGTCCATTTAGACGAAAGGCAAAATACGTGTCTAATTATTTTCGATGTAGAATAGCTAGTAAAAATGTGTACCCTCCCCTTGTGAGTTTCTAGTAGCCTTTATGTCACTAATAATTGAGTGGACAGACTATATCATGTTTTACCGTATGCATACACCTAACACTAATTTTATCAACTTTTATGTGAAAGTTTGTTTAAAATTGTACTTACCCATAGTTACAATTGTCACAAAAGTGTTACTTGCCACGTTTCACATCCTAAACCTTCATATAATAAAAAGGATGAGGAAGTGATAATACTAACCTTCTTGTACAACATTCACTTCAATGAAGAGAATATATAAATCCTTTTCTTGAAATTTTATCCCTTCTAATAAAATTTTACTATCCTCTAAAGGCTTCAACTTTTCTGGTATAGAACCACCTAAGCAAGGCCTAATAACGTTCCAAAGAGTATCTGTTACGGTCTACTTAAACATTGATAAAATTTCCTACCATGCAGCTAAGTCTTCTATGCAAGTTTATTTTTTGACTTTTTGCCGCATAGAATCTCAATTTAGACGACTCTGCGGCAGTTCTGGTTTCTTTAGGCAAACAATCCGTTTTAGTAAAAACGGCTATATTTACTCCCCCTCCCAACAGGCCACCTGCTGTGGCTCTGTCAATCTTCTTGAAGAGCTAAATACAAACACAGGTAGGGCTCCATTAACCATTAGACTTTCCTAATGCCCGGTTTCTGAAAGCAATTTATCTAACCGATAAAGTTATGCATTCCATAAATCGCCAAAAGGTGTTTCTCAAACGCTATGTTGAATTTATGGGACCGATATCGGCTTCATAAGTTATCGGAGCAAGTTGGTGCGATAAGTTATGTAGCGCCGGCGCATTCTACATCGCTTGAGGTTTCGCGCGGCTTTTTTTTAATTACCGATTGCTAACAGCAGGTTATGTTTAGGATGAAAGTGCCAGTATAGAACGACAGTATTGTTGAAAAATGTGTAACAGTTTCAAATTATTTCACTTTTTTAAAGTATTTTTTGTTTTTCTAGTGTTGCAAGTGCAGTAGCCACCTATCGGTTTTTCTCGTAATTACTTAAGAAACCGATAGTTATAAAGTAGAGTACAATATTTTAAGCAACACTTAAGAAGTTTATCGGTTCCATAAAGTTATGCATCCGATAACTATATGATACATAACACCAGCTTTCAGAAACCGGGCATAAGAAAGTTAAATACAAACGTAGGATCATTTCACAGTGTAACGGGCAAAGGCGGTTCAAAGTCGGTTTTCACCCTTCAGTAACCTTCTCAAGAGAACTAAACGAGTGTAAGATGGGTCACCCGCAGTGAAAACAGATCGCGCTTACTCTCCAACGAGGATTACCTGCGGTGGTCTAAGATAAAGCTTCGCTTTCCAATAACCTTTTTAAGAAAGTTAAATACTAACGCATTGGCTCACTGACTTAATTAATTAGCCATTAGCTAAATGAATCAGAATAGCGGTCTAGTAGATAGAGCCACTACTGTTCTAGCTCAGAAACAAACAGTTTCCTAAAAATTGAAATAGCAAAACGTTGAACCAGACCCAGAAACACCAAACTGCATAATTTTGTAAAGCCGAATTGTCACACAATTATCAAATAGATCGCATCAAGCAGGTAAAGATAAACAGACAATGTAATACTAAAATCAGAAATATAAAAGATCTTAAGAAATCTTCAAAACAAAAGTTGTTGCACCAAGAAACCAAAAACGAAGATATTAAAGACTGAAGACTACATCTTGAAATAGATTTCTAGTTAACACCTAAATATTTTATCTTTTGTATTAAACTTTGTTTTTCTTGTTTGTCTTATAAAAAAAAGGAGTTTCATTCAATCAGAATATCACAATTGGTTGGAAGCTTTCGTTTTCTAGAAGCAAAAATATTATTACTTTCTTTCGTTACGTTACAACTTTCCTAAAAGAGCAGCGATATCTCTTCATATTTAAATAATTAATGAAATGAAGCTTTACTGATAACTTACAAAGGAAATTTATTTCATAAAGCCTGTACATAACTGATGTTGCAAATTATTTAACAAAATAGAACATTCTACATATGTATAAAAAGTAACAAGGAAATCTTGCAGAATTTCAAGTCGATTTAATCGATAGCTTAAAGTCTAGAAATGAAAAGTCCCAAAAATAGTCTTGATCGTAATTTTACTAGGAAATTCGACTTGACGTTTTGCCATATGGAAAAAAAAGATGAATATAATACTTAAAAATGGCGCAAAACAGAAAATAACCTGTTATGGTTAGTAATGGTCTATTTAGTTGATTTTAACACGAACATTCTCGAAGCTTTATATATAAATATCGGTCGATTAAACTAGATCATATAAAAAAGACGTTAAGACTTTTTAACGATTTCATAAAGATAGTGATTATGTTGATAATAAAAATAGTAGCGGCCTATATAAGGCAGCTCCGTTAATTTCCATAAAATTAATTGGTCGCTATATCAATCATTGACTTTTTGCCATTTCTACTGCATCGAAGAAACATAAAATCAAAATTCAATTAATAAATCCTGTTTATAACGACATATATTTGTTTAAAGTTAGCAATAAATCAGACTAGTCATAAACATTTTTCTCTTTTTTATTATTTAGAGTTATCCCACGCATTGATTGGCAGAATAATAATTATACGAAATATATGAATACGACAATAATATAACGATCAACTATCTAATTTGTAATGCATTATATAATAGAACTTTAAGCTAAACAAAGTATTCACCCACTAGGTAATTTAAAATGCATTTGGATAACTGTTGAATCACTGCCTTACAAGGAGGAAGCATAAATGAAAATACAAAATAATCTTAACACAAACGTTATGTATTATGATGGATAACTACTATAAAGGGATGTAAACAAATTATTACGTGTTGCTATTCTAAATGAATTGTCAAATCATGTTGAATTATTAACTGTCAAAAGGCAAGCCTATTTTGTTAGGAGACATGTGGTTGTGAATACTTAAATGTAAGCATTAAGGTAAGACAACAATACTAGCGATTACGGAGGCAAATTATGGCAAACTATTGAATAACCATGTGTATACGCAGGACCGGCCTCAAACGTTAAGCCACTGGAGGGGGGGGGGGATTGTCTTGGGACGTACAGATATGGAGGCTTAGAAATCGGTAAAGGAAGATGTATATTACACATTTGAAAATCAAATTCCATAAATAGTCCAGAGAACAACGACACCGTTGCAACCAACATCTTGTGTGTACCATAATTCAACTTGGTTCTAAAGAAGAAAACAAGAATTTTGTAACAAGCAACTAGCTTTTGATTTTTGGACATGCATATTCTTTATTCCTTTAAAAGTAACATGAAATTTTAAGATGAGAGGTATAGAAGTATGATCTGCTGTTATTACTCCATCGTGCTGGCTCAAAGGATCATAAGTCAAGATTATCTTAATTTAAAAATAAATTAAACTACCGATGACATTGCAAGTATACCTATATTAACAATGGTCGTAATATTCCAAAAGATGGAGATCTTTTCTTTTACACTTGACGTTTTCAATGTATCTTAAGAAAACAAAAGGCAAACCTTAACGAAGGAAATGGACAATCAAATAAATTGAAAAAGCTGAATGCGAAATGAGAAAGAATAAATGATCAACAGAAGAAAACTGATGTCTACGATTGTCAATCGAAGTTGCCTTGGTTTCAAAATGGGTCGAGCTACGCCCTTAACTAACCATTTTAAGAGAACTAAATACGAACACGTGTCAGGCTGCGCTACTCAGGGTCAACCCGGCGGCTCAAGGTAGGACTTCGCTCTACATTAACCTTTCTAGAAAAACTAAATGCAAATACGGGCCAGACTGCGCCCTCCTGCACAGTATATCGCGTATGAAATGGGAAGGTGCAAAGATCTGAGTTCGCCTCAGGGTGCTTTAATTTCTGAAACCGGTTCTGCATACATACCGGGTGGTCTAATAGTCTGGAAACGGTAGAATATCTCGAAAAATACACTTCAGAGTAGAAAGTTACAAAATACAACTGCTTTTATTTTTAAAGATCTATTTAAACACGACACGTGAAAACCACCCTCACCCCCACTTGAAGGTGGAGTGGGGGGTAGTTTTGAAAATTTAAATAGGAACCCCCACTTTTTTTTTGATTATCCATCGAAAATTGTTTATGGACATGAAAAACTAACCCCACCCCCGCCACCCTTGCACGGGAGTTGAAAAAAATAAATGTTTTTTTTCATGTTTGAATAAGGATCCGATTGGAAATTCAGAAAAACTTATTTAGAAAGTTGCATTTTTATTTAAAAATTTTTTATTTCTCTTAACCTTTGTAAAAGTGTGGGGAGTGGGAATGGTTTTTTGTGTCCAGAAACAATTTTCGATACAGAATCAAAAAATACAAAAAAAGTTGGGGGTTCCTATTAAATTTTCAAAACTCCCCTCACTCCACATCCAAGTGGGAGGTGAGGGTGGTTTTCATGTGCCATGCTTAAATAGATCTTTAAAAATAAAAGCACATATATTTTGTACCTTTCTACTCTGAAGTGTATTTCTCGAGCTATTTAACCGTTTCCAGACTTTTGGGTCACCCAGTATATTTTACTCTCTACTATGTATCAAAATTCCTTCTTTATAAAGTTGTTGTGCGACAAAATACGATTCGATAAAATAAATTTTTTTTATAATTTTTTAACAAGCTAAATAGATACTGTTTACAGCATATTATCTACATATTAACTGCTGCTAATATGTTTCGTTTGGTATTTTTTGTCTTCGAACGAAATAATCATATTAAAGCATGATTTAAATAATTAACTGATGGAAATACCAAAATAAATATACAAATAACAGTAGCAATTCAAAGTTTAAGTTTTTGTTTAAAAACGCATGATGAACTTCCTCAGTCCACATCAAAATTCAGAATCCTCCTCCGGCGCTGTATAATGTCCGAAAAAATCAATGTAGATAGGCTGTGTTACTAGGTTTTGCGATTCTGGGCGATAACTTAAAATTAATGCGCCACTTACACAGCTCGATGTGTCGGATACGGGCGAGTTCGACGAAACAGACGCACTGTGTACTAATGCTCTTATAGAAAAATGCTTTAATGGAATCTAAAATAAAACACATCAGGTTTAGTAGCAATCATACGCTGCGCTGTGCCGACTTACTGAAGGTGAACAGAGCGACAGGGTCACTTTTTATGAACAACATACGAACTCAAATAAATGCAAACTGGTATTATAAAATTCACTGTACAAGTTTAAAAGTAAAATGATAATTGGAAATATTCTCCTACTGTAAAAACAAAACTAAAACATAATTGACAGCATCCAATGGACGCACCGCTAATAAACAAAGAGGTGATTGTCTCAGAATTAATACAACAACACGAGAAATTATATACATACAAGATATGGGATCACCAGTCGGAATTTTTGTTGTCCACTATCAACAACAGTAAGTAGGTCACGGCAAAACAAACGACCCAGATAGCGTTTATTACTTAACTTGCTGGATGGATCTAATTAACTCTAACTTAGCCCATTACAAAAATATTTACTCCCAAAGAAAAAGAACTCAATTTACTGTACATCAAGTTCACTTATGTGCTAGTGGTTCCTATGTAATCTTAAGAAAGGCAGCATTCGATGGTACCCAAAACACTTATTACCATCTGATTATATTAAATCACACACAAACATTAGCGTAGAACTGCCCTCGTTAGGCACGACGACCATCCCGAGTTGAACCAGCCTTTCAACCTTCTTGTGGGTGACTTCTGTGGAAGTTCTACTTTAAAAAGGCTAAATCCGTAGATCATACTTTCAGAACAAAATCGGATTCTCACTGCAAGATTTGAAAGCTCCCTGGAGCCTGAGAAATTATACAATAACGAATTAGTTTTGTTGTGGCCAACTGCAATTAGTCAAACTAATTAGGAAAAATTACATGAAAAAATAGACTCTCTCAATAGGTACTCAAAAGGAATCTCATCTTGCAACAAAGCCAGGCAAGAATTCGCTCATAAATCCGCAGAAATCCGACGCTAAAATGCAGGGTTGAGTTTATAAAGCAACATTACGCTACCCTGAAACTAACGGGATGCGAAGAACTGTTATTGGAGGTCAAATTTCAAATAGACAATAGAGAATGCAAACAATTTATTTTAACCAAGTGACAGTTTGTAATTGAATCGAATTCTAATTTTTTCTATATGTTACATTTTAAATTACAATTTATAGAGTATGAAGAAAATTTTGAGTTTTCACTTCTAATTTTATTAAAAACGGATTGGGCCAGCCTCATTTAAAAAATATATGAGGTTTTATCGGGTTGTTCAGGACTATCGGGTCTTTCAGGCCTGCCGGATCGCACTTTTCGGCCCTGTCGGGTTTGTCAGGCTATTTGGGCTTGTCGGACCTGTCAAGCTTATCCAGTTGGTTCAGCATTTTGAGTCATTATCTTTCTATTGATCCGAAGTGAATTGAACTAAGATCTATTTCGTACTGACTCAGGCGGGTTATTTTTGTACTGAATCGACCAGGCGTTATTTTCGCACTGACTCGGACAAGCATTATTTTCATACTGAATCGAAGAAGAAGATTTCTGTATAGCATCGGATCAAGGACTTTTTCTTACTAATTAAAGTGGGAGTTATTTCTGTACAGACTGGAACGAACATTAGTTTTATACCGAGCAAAAAAGAGGAGTTTCCTGTACCATAGAAGCTTACACGGGTTGGGTTTCTTGGTCGGGACTTTGTGCGGTCTGACTCAGAATTTGAGTGTAGGTCGAGTCGGTCTCACTTTAAAAATCTTGCAGGCTTTTTAGGCCTATGTCGACACCATCGAGCTTGTCGGGTCGTTCGGTCTTATAAGACCTGTCGGGCCCGTCAACGCTCTTGCGCCTTCCGATTCTACCGGGTCGTTCGGGTGTTTGAGGTCGTTCAGGCGTCTCGCGCCTGGCGGGCCTTTCGAGCCTAGTGAGCCATTCTGGCCTTTCGGGCTTTTCGGACCGATCAGGAAATTATCGGGTTCTTCTCGGACCGCTTTAAAATTACTTCTACTCGGACCGGATCTGTAAATTATGGCCTGTGTAGGAGTCTAAGGTGACTATCTATGAAGCATTGCCAAATTTTTGCTTGCAAGAGTTAGTACTTTTCAAAAAAGTATATTTTTAGTTCTTGAGTAAAAAATTAGTTTTCGATAATAGGCGAAGCCAATCTTATCGGGGTTAAGGTATATTGTAGAGATACTACAAATCTATCAGGGGTATTATTTTTATGATTTTCTTTCCACTGCAAATACGAAAAAGAAGTTTTCATCTATTATTTTCTTTTGAAACACCTTTTTGTGCTTAAGGGACGCTTAGCATTCTTTCGTCAAAAATATTTCATATGCACCCATGTAACATATACAAACCTCGGAGTGATCGAAAGGTACTTCATATTTAAGAAAAATATTCTAAGACGATACGGTGTATGCTGCTTGATGACCTATGCGTGCGATGATTCCCTTGGGAAGAATTACTTTTGATCAAGAGTTGTGTAACGCTCTTTGCGTCAATTTTAATTTATAAATTCAAAGACGAATCTGAACGGATTTGTATGCAGAATTCGCTGTATTAGAGGGTTTAAAATTGGAGTTCATTCTTTTGACGTGGATACTTGGTACTGGAATATCCAGTTCTCCTTTCATTGGATTCGGCAGGCAGGCAACGACAGTTTTGACGACGATTCTTCCTTTTCGTGTGGTGTTAAGCAGGTGAAGTCTAATCGATTTCGGTTTATTTGGACGGTACAAGAGACTGCCTTATAAAACGAGCAGCCAGGTTTGCTTGTGCAATAGATTGGCTGGATGGGGGCTTTTTAGGATTCCTGGACTCTTGTGTCGTTTTCTTCTCTAATTTGTTTTGTATCGCAGATTTCCAATCACCTTTTGGTGAACTCTCAAAGGACAGCTCCTGAGGTGAATCTGGATCTTTGGAAAATCAGCCAAACCATCAAAGAATTCACTCGAGAAGATGCTGATGCAATTTTTGATAAACTGGAATCTAGGTACACTTCTAGATCATTTAGTTAATCTTCCATCTTGCAAATTTTGAACAGAACGTTTATTCCAGACGTACTGAATGTTTATTTATTGATATTTAAAGTTATCAGAGATTAGTATAGTATTAATGTGTTTCACTAAAAGTATTACAAAACTATTTTATAATTTTATCAACTACAGTGGTAATAATATTTCACTAGCAGTAATAAAATATTAAACAAAATATTAAAGGAAATGAGAATATAACAACAATTAAACAAAGAAAAGAAAAACTCTAAAATATTATAAGCCACTAGAACAGTCTTGATATGGATTATATCTAGAAATATAGAATATAAGTTGATAACAAGAGCAATCAATATTATAACATATAAATAATAAAATTAAAATTAACAAAACAAGAGGTATTAGGTAATCTTTAATTTTGAAATATTTTTCGAAAATTCTTTAAAAGCTTCCCACCAATCTAATTCTTAAGATAACTTAGTTATTTCGTCTAAAGTCGTTGGCCTACTGGAAGAGAAAAGGAACGGTTTATCTATGGTAGACAATGGATTCTGAATGGACTAACCGTTAAGGTTTCCGGACAGCACAGCTTTGTGACTGCCTAGAACAGTTACAGTTTCGGGATAGATAGACAGATAGCGTTAGTTAATCTATTACGGATTGTCAAGTCTCTGTTTAAGTTTTCAAACTGTTTAATTTGATTCAAAAATTTATATAATTTACCTAGAGATGAATTGACAGTACTCGGATTGCGTATTTCAATGAAGCCAATACAGCGTCCTTTCTAAATCTATGGACGGTACTATTCTCACTAGAATTTGCAATGCAGCGAGATTGTCACTACAATTTCTGATTGGTTTTTTGTTGCCTGCGGCTAATTTCTGCTTCCAACTTAATATTAATCAGGCGGCAGATAGAAAAGTTTGCACTCTGCCTTGAACTTATTTCAGATCGCCAATTATTTCTGTTGATATGATATGATATCATAGCAGGGCGTTGTCACTTTACAAAATGGAAATTCCGGGTAATCATTCATCTTTGGAGATACCATATGACAATCGGAGTTTTTTTTAGCTTTTCCAGAAATGCTGTATTGGATATACTGAAACTGATAATTGTTGTACAGATGGCAGCTGATAAACGCACGGTAGTTCTTGTATTGATGACAATCTTTGTACAAACGTCAATTGTTGAACAGACAATAATTGTTGTATTGACGGAAATTGTAGTATGGACAGAATGCTTACAGATAGATCAATAACGAACGGAGATAGTGTCGGTACGGGTTGCTGTACTGTAGTTATAAAGGTTGAAGTCGTGCTGGTACTGATGACTGTAATAACTAATTGCGTTGCCATGGCATTGTCAGGTGTAGAAACAGGTGGTATAGTAGTTGTAATTTCGAACAAGTCCAGCGTTTTTTCTTATTTCTTCTACGGTTCCTTTTTGACTCAACTTATACTTTCCTAATTCAGTCATAATTCTTTCTTAGTGAAGTAGCTTATGAAACTGTACAAATATGTCGTGCTTTTTCCTTCTGGCAAACTGAGCAGAATGGTTTACGCCAGACGTAGTCAGAACGGATTCTATTGTCAACGGGACGGTTGCTTTTACTCTTCGGCTTTTCTCGACAAAGACGGTTTCTGCTCTTCTTACTCGTCGAAGTCTCTTTGGAACAATATAATTCCTACTCGAATAATTCTTCGAAAAGAAATGGTTCTTGCTCGGGCGCCAAACTTATAACGCTTGTTTCATGGGTTTTGATTTACTATAAATTTAAAAACAAGAATAAACGGGTTGCTAAATTTGGGGTTCATTATACATGTAAAAAAAATGGAACAATAAAGAAACAGAAATCTTGTCTTTGTTGTAGCCTACAGTTCTCGATCTTTGTTCATTATTCCATGACTTCAATTAGAAATTGTTGTACAGTTAGCGTATAACGACTTGTGAAACAGATTGGCTTGTTTTTGCTTTGTTTTTTCTCCCGGTATCCATATGTATATACTAAAGGCAAAAATAAAAAATCTTTGCAGCACCAATAATCGTTGATACCTGCAGGGATCAATATTCTAAACCAGCTCGTTGAACGCCAAAAAATCCGTTATGTAGTTTTGGTTTTTTAGACTTTCTTAAGTATTCTTAATAAACGCTTACTTTAAATTATGACATGCAACTGCATAAAACGCAACATTAACATAACTTAATAATACCTTTTTCTTTATTAAAAACGCGTAAAGTTTGAAATTTAATCGAACCATTGTTTAACAGTAAATTATAGGTTTGCTACGAAACAAAATGATCAGGTTAAGTGAACTTCCATTAAAAATGGCCAGAAATAGTTTTTTGGTTCAAACTGATCAAAAACGCCACAAGAAATACGTTTTGGATAAACTATAGAATTTTCACTGTTTATTCTCTCACATCTTAAAGAGCACTGATTAAAACACACAACGACATAACCAAACAAAATAATTTTCTATAATCAACTCATTCTGCCTCGGGTCTCAGTCCAGGCTTCTTATTTTATTGCTCATTAAGAACAGAGGGGCGTCATTTTTTTTGCAGACAAGCGCGAAATGCCACGGATAGATCATGGAATACCAAAGCCATAAAATGAGAAATATCCAAAGCCTTTACAAATTATACTGTAATTAAGCTTGTTATATTCCAAGGATTAAAATAAAATTATTATATTACCTTTTTTCTAAGTGTTGAATGACTTTAGGTAATTAAACTGAAATAAGCATACCTAACCATTTATCATGATTCATTTTTTGTTCGTGATACGAGGTATCGTGCCTTAAACACTATATTGCAATTTTTATGTTAAATTAGGCACGAAAAGGCGGCATTCTTGGCAAATTGCATTTAATAAAGTTGTTACTGTCCATGTTCGTTTCACGTCAAAGTAAAGCGTTGAAAGCGGAATTTCTTAACGAATGGACATATCTGTAATCATCGTTTCCTACTTTTTATAAATCTTTATCACAGAGAATTCTTACGGTAATTATCACGCACCATCTTTGAACTTGACGTAAGCGTTCTTATTAAAATATTAATTATTTTCCTAAATAGCCACGACAATAGATGTTATTATTAATAAATCGATGTTTTTTATTAACATTTTAATTAGTATGGGCTGTAGCTTAATTATTTCTTAACAAGTTTTCTGTTAATTTACTTTTTGCCAGCAACCGTAAAATATGTAATCATCATCCAGAAAATCGCTCTATTCAATAGTGAACCTAACTAGTATGTTCTAACATTAAAAAATGTAATAGACATGTAATAGAACCCTTATTGCTTTCTTTTTGAATAAAAATAATTTAAAGTTAATTAAACAAAATGTTTCATTAGAACAGTTCGTTGTATCTGAGTTTGTTTACTTTTTATTAATTCTTTATTATCATTGTCAGGATTGAACAATGTTCTCGCTGTTGGGGCAGTTAATATTTTCATTTATTATTTGATTCAAAATTGCAGTTCCGTTAGATTAAAAAGATCCATTTTTGTTTTCGATCCGAAAAGGTCTCACATAAACGTTCAACTTTGTGGTATGCCATTGTAGTACACCCGATTCTTCATCAGCTGAATGAAACACAATCCTTCAGATCATTTATTACCTACTGTTTATACTTTATATTAATCTAGTTACCATGTTTTGCGCACGTCCTGGTTTCTTGTTCAACAGACTCCTGGCTTTGGCTATGACGGGGTTTACAGTGCACGATTCTTAATTCTGCCATAGGTCTAATAGCTTATTAACAACCAAAAAGTACAAATAGTCAATATCATTTGTACATGACGGAACAATCACATTTTGCATGAAAATCGACCCCAGATCGTTGACGTTACTTACTTACTTTCTTAATCCTAGGCTCTTTCTACCTTTAGATGTAGGAGTAGTGAAGTTTCGTCATGTTTCTGTCCATCTCTTTTTCCATTCCTTTCTATATTGAGCTAGCTTTAGAATATCTGTCCAAGCAATTCCTTTAATTTCAACAGCTTTTCTTACTTCATCCTTACATGATTTTCGGGGTCTTTCTCTCTTTCTTTTGGCTACTTCTTTTGTTTTATATATCTGCTTACAAGCCTGCTATCCTCCATTCTTTGTAAGTGTGCTAGCCATTGTAGTTGGTTTTGTTGTATTGTGGTCCCTGCTGATAATATTTGTTGATGGTTTCTGAAAGTCTCGTTTCTGATTTTGTCTCTTCTAGTTTTTTCTTTTGTCTTTCTTAAAAAGCGCATCTCCATACGATTTAATTTCGATATCTGCCTTTCTGCGTTGTTCACGACTCGCTTTCCAATGTTAGTACTGGTTTTTTACTATCCTCTTAATCCTATCTGCTTTCACATGATTTGGAATTCTTTTCTTCGCCAGAAATTGTGTCTTAATGGCATTAAATAATTTTCCCGTTTTTTTCTAGCCTTTCGTTGATTTCGCCTTCCATATTTCCTTCCCCATTCACTGTTGCACTCAGACAAATTTATTTAATTGCTCCATATTCTTGCCATCTATTTTAATACTGTGTTTCCTGTTTGTATTTCCAGTTATCATTGTTTTTGATTTCTCTGCATTTATCTTCATGTTAATTTTTTTCAACTTTTCATTCATAACAATTATGTTATGTTGTAAATCTTTTTCGTTTTCCGTAATTATAGCTATGTCATCTGCATAGCACATCTCTGCTACCTCTCTCATTTCCATTTTTCAATAACCCACGTGATATGCCTTCAATTTATTTTTTGTTTGTTTTATCACTTCGTCCAAAATTAGGTTGTAAAGAATTGGGCTCAAGATATACCCTTGTTTTAATTTTATTGTATTTTTAAAGCTTTCTGATTTTTTATTTTTTAATTGCAAATATGTATGGTGTATAGGCTTTTAATGCAGTTAATTAGTTCTTCTTCAACACTCCTTTTCCTTACGGCTCTCCATACATCTTGTCTTTTTATGCGATCAAAAGCTTTTTCCATATCGATGAAATATATGCCTTTCATGTTTACTACCAGTTCTAATCGCTTTTTTACTTATCTGCCTAATGATAAAAATCTGGTCTTGAATTTCTCGCTTTTTTCTGAACCTAGTTTGTGTTTCTTCTAGTGTTGCGTCTAGTTTTTTCCGTAGTCGATTCTCTAAAATTCTGACATATACCGAGTGTGGAGTTTCAAACCCGTATAGGACAATGCATAGGGATAAATTAGTCCAATGAACAAACTTTAATTTTAATTATGGGTGCAAACAACAAATCTACAAGAGCAGCTAAAATAAATTATAATAAACTGGGAAGCACAAATTACAAAAATCTAAATCCCCATGCATTGTCCTATGTACTGGTTTGAAACTCTACACTCGGTATTTTTCCTGGTGCACTCGTTAATGTTATGCCTCTGTAGTTTTTGCACTCTTTGCAATCTGCTTTCTTAAAAAGTAGGAAAATTATCCCAATTCTCCAGTCACTGACGTTAAATGTCTTAATGAGACACACTTTACAGATCTCACTGTATTTCAAATACCACAATACTTAGTATACCTCACTATTCATTCAGACGGTACAGATGGAGGAGCGGCAATTTTAATACGTAATACAATTATCACACTGCAAAATGTCTCCATTTGAAACGAACAAAATTTATGCAACAGTAATTCAAGTTAACGCAAAACCGAGGTCATTTAACTTAGCAGCTATATACAGTCCACCACGTCCTGCAATCAGCACAGAAGGGTATGTAATATTTCTTAACTTTTTGGGAAATTAATTCATAGCTGGAGGAGATTTGAATGCCAAGCATACCAACTGGGATTCCAAGGGTAGGCACCTACTACTCGCAGTTACTGACAAAAATCTTGCCCAGCTACCTACCAACGCATTAGCCGTTTGACCCCAACAAAACTCCAGACTTGCTGGCCGTCTTTGCAATCAATGGTTTAGTACCTACTTTCATATCGAACCTAATTGGGACCTCTCATTTGGATTATTCTCCGATAATACTTACTATTAGCACACACATTATTACAAAACCAAATCAATCTAGACTCGTATGTTCAAGACGTATTTGAACTAGTTTCAAATAATATATTGAAGAAAACGTAAGCCCAAATATTACACTGAAAGATCCCAATAACATTGATGAATCTATGCCGATACCTTACCAACCTAATTCAACGAGCAGCCTGAAAATGCACACTTACATCGATAATAAACGGTGAAGAATCCAACAATGTACCATTATAAATTTGACAACTGAGCGCACAGGAAAGACATGCTAGACGGATACGGCAAAGAACTCAAAACCCTCTTGATAAAGCAACTTCGAACAGACTTACTAGACTGCTTAAATCTATGCTACAGGACCTACGAAATTTAACATTTGATATGTATATAACCAGCCTTTCTAAAGAAGACCATTCGGTATGGAAAACGACAAAAAAAATTTAAAAACCTATAAGCCATGTTTAGCCATTAAGAAAACAAGAAGGGAAATGGGCTAGAACAGATAAGGAAAAAGTAAACACTTTTGCAGAACATCCATCACAAACATTTAGTCTACTGGAACAAAACCCCAATATTGATGATGAGCATATTTAAAATTTTCTAGATGCCCCGTGCGCGATAACACTTCCATTTAAATCACTGTCGCCATCAGAAATGACAGAAAAGTTCAATGCTTGTAACAATCATAAAGCCCCTGGATTTGACCTTATAACTGGACAAATACTCCAACAGCTACCAAGGAAAGCAGTAACACTTCTAGCCACTGTCTACAATAGCATAATGCACAAATAATCCCGATCCCTAAACCTGGAAAACCACCGAACTTCCCATCCTCATGCCGTCCTATAAGCGTACTACCTCAACTATCAAAAATCGAAAGACTGTTATTGAAGAGATTAGAATCGAAAGTCGATTTCAACAAACTTTTACTAACGCATCAATTTGGGTTCTGTGAAAGTCAGTCTACTATATACCAGCGTCACAGAATTGTTAACGAGATACTAAGAAACCTAGAAGAAAAGAAAATCTGCGTAGCAGCATTTCTAGGTATAAAGCAAGCATTTGACCGAGTGTGGTACCAAGGCCTATTACACAAACTAAAACTTATCCTTCTTATGTATTACTACCTAATTCTAAAATCCTACCTTAACAAACGCTTTTTTTAAACAAAATTTAATAACGACACATCTAGATTGCATCCACTAAAATCTGGTGTACCGCAGGGTAGTGTTTTGAAGCCATTCTATACCCCATATTTACCGCGGACATTACAACTATGGAAAACACAACTATTACTACAGAACCATGACATCGGCTTGATGACTGGCTCGATTTTTGGCACATAAAAGTAATCACTACTAAATCAATGCAAATAAATTTTAAAACTAGACTTGATGACTCTCTAGACGTTTCAATTAACAACACTCCGATACCTGCGAAAAACGAAGTGAAATACTTAGGCCTAATTCTTGCCTCTAAACTCAACTGTAAGTCGTACATACAATCCAAAAAAACGCAGATTAACCTCAAGGTTCGCCAAATGCATTGGCTTTTAGGCTAAAAACGGAAAATAAGGTACTCCTCTACGAGTACATCATCAAACCCATTTGGACGTATGGAATTCAGCTGTGGGGGTGCCCTAAACCTTCCAACTCAAAAGTTATCAACGGCTACAATCAAAATTCTAAGCTTGATCTTTAATACATCTTGGGTCGTCAGCAACAAAACTATCCTTGATGACCTAGCCATACCTACAGTAGAAGAAGAAATTTGCAAGTGCAGCATTAACTATTTCCTAAACCTTGGAGGACATCAAAATGCTGAGGTTAGAAATTACGGTATTCAGAAGACTGAAGAGGAAACAACCAACAGACCTACATTTGGAGTGTAGTCGCTGGATCCCTTCTAACCCCTCATGTAAAATCGTTCATCCAATTTACTAAATGCTCTCAAAAAGCAGATTGTAAATTTCTCAGTTAATAAAAAAATGTCTTAATAAAACTTCTATTTCTCACTGGTTTTATTTCGTAGTTTCTTTTAATTTTAAATTATCAAGTGCAATACTTTTAAAGACAAGGTAAAAATATTTTCTTTAAATACCAAAATTGGCAAGATTTAAGCACTTTGAGATTTAACTACAGTTAGAATTAGACGTTTTACCTTGCATTGTCTTGCATAAATACAAAATTATTACCTATACCATAAGCGGCTGGTACAACATGATCCTTCAGAACAAGGTCAATGTACCGTTGAGCTGTTAGGTTCCCTGGAACTACTGCAAGATCTGTTCTTTCTTAAAGACTAATTCCGCCCCAAACCATCACAGATCCACTACCAGATTTTTCAACTTCTCGCACGGTAGTTGCAGAATGCCTTTCATTTGGACGTCGATATACATGTACTCGACCATCACAACGACTAAAACAAAATCGTGATTCATCTGAGAACAGTACTGGTCTCCAATGTCTAAGTTGCCATGCAGCATGTTCCCGAACAAAATTTAAACGAGATCTTATGTGATGTTGCGTTAGAATTGGTTTTCGCACGGGTCTTCTTGGTCTCAGGTTTCCTTCTCTCAGTCTATTTCTAACAGTCTAGTCAGAAATCTCCAATCCATGAGTCGTTCTTAGCTTACTTTGAAGATTTTTTGCTTTAGATGTGCGAGAACGTAAAGAGGATAGGTTTAGAAATCGATATTGAATTCGATTCGTTTTTCTCTTGGGACCTTGTCCAATGCGTCTTTTATATCCTCCCGTTTCTAGGTAACGATTCCATACACGATGAACAACAGAAGAGCTCACGCTAAAATTTCTTGCAACTTGTCGAATAATGGTGCTATTCCCAATAGCTGCAACAACACGAACCACTTCTGCTTCATTTAGATACCTCGTTTCGATGTACGAGGTATGTGAAAAAAGTAATGAGACTGATTTCATACTAACCAAAGTTTTTATTTTTTTCAAAACCAATGTTATCCCCTTCAAAGTAGTTCCCTTGGGCAGCTATATACCGGCGGAGTCGTTGTTCCCACTCTTGGTAGCAGCGCTGGAAGTCTTCAACTGGTATGGCTTTTAACTGGTCGGTCACAGACTTTTGAATGTTCTCCAGAGTTCCAAAATGACGTACTTTTAGGACATGTTTCAATTTCGGGAAAAGGCAAAAGTCACAAGGACTCAAATCAGGTGAATAGGAGGGATGAGGAACAACAGTAATGCGTTTTGAGGTCAAAAATTCACTGATGGAAATTGCTGTGTGACACGGAGCATTGTCATGATGAAGCATCCACTTGTCTGCAATGTCTGGTCTCACACGAATCACTCTTTTGCTGAGCTTTTCAAGCACACTTTTATAAAACACTTTGTTGACAGTTTGTCCTGGTGAAACAAATTCCTTGTGCACGATACCCTTACTGTCAAAAAAACAAATCAGTATGGTCTTGATCTTTGATTTGCTCATTCGACATTTCTTCGGCCGAGCAGATGACGGAGTGTGCCACTCTTCGTTTTGCCGCTTTGTTTCAGGATCGTACTCAAATATCCAGGATTTATCACCTGTGATCACACAATTGAAGAATTCTTGGTCATTGGCAATCCACTCAAGAAGATCAACGCACGTTTTTTGGTATATTCTTCTGTTTAGTTGTAAGGTTTTTCGGCACCATTTTGGCACAAATCTTTCGCATGTTCAGATTGTCTGTCAGAATTTGATGCACGGTGAAAGTGTTTAAATTTAACTGTTCACTCATCGTTCTTATTGTTAAACGATGGTCTGATCTCACAAGAGCCCTCACACGTTCAACGTTTTCGTCAGTTTTTGAAGTTGAAGGTCTCCCTGAGCGAGGATCATCTTCAACGTGTTCTCGGCCGTCCAAAAATGATTTGCGCCAGCGGAAAACTTGTGCTCTTGATAAGCACTGTTCCCCATAGACCTGTTTCAACTTTTCAAAAGTCACACTCGCGGATTCACCAAGTTTAACACAAAACTTTATTGCACAACGTTGCTCTAAATTCCGATGCTCCATTTCTGTAACACAACAAAAACACAACTTCACTGATGGCGCTGTCAAAAATAATGTGTTAGCTGTACGGAGTTGTAACTCGGACTGAGGAAGTGGAAGCGATAAACAAACCGGTTTAGCACAGGCCGGTAGACACAACGTTGCCAGATCTCCCGCAGCGTTACCAGTCTCATTACTTTTCTCACACACCTCGTAACTGATGTAAAACTCAACAATTTATAATCAACTGTCAACATAATTTATTATATCAAAGCACACTACTTTTCTGAATTGAAATTTTCATTGTTGGTTTCATTTTATTTCTTGTAGTTTTTTTTAAATTGATATCGTTATCTCAAGAATGATAAGTGAATATCTATTCTTTTTGCAGTTTTATTCGAACAAAATGTTAATCTTTAAGATATTTTTAGTTAGATTTGTACAGTGTTGCAAATTAAGAAGTTATTCAACTGTAAAGAAGCGTCCCTCTAATTAATTTGAGCAGTGTATATGGTGGAACGTTGATCCGAAGCGTCAATGATGTAGGTTCGACTCCCACACGAGATCTATGTAGTTTTTTTTCTTATATTTGTACCTAATGATTTATGAATACTAATTAATATACATATATTTAGAGGAGAATAGAAGATCTCAAATTATTATCACTCAAATAAGAATAAGCATTGCTCCTATTAATATCCAAAACGTAAATTTGTCATAATGGTCTAGTTCAACCTAAAATATTGTCATCATCTAAATGCAATGCCAAGTTGGACAGCAATCGTCAGTCATTTCTAACAATGGTCTGCTGATATTAATAATGACCAATTTCAAGGCTTTACAATACATAAAATAGACTAGGGCTGCTCCATATCACTTTCTTCAATCTTTCTTCTTTGTCTAGTGATACCGCCAGTTACCTTATAATCTATTAACAGTGTCTTTTTCTTTTTACAGCTGTCCCTAACTTATGATTTTCAGGAAAGCTTATAACTAATTATCTTTAGTCTTATCTTTCCTATATTTCCATTATTGATCAAAGAGGTACCTCCAAGTTCACTTACCGTATTCAGCTGCATAATCCTCTTAGTTTCTGATAGTCACAACGTATTTCTTAACTCCAAAGCTTCTCAAGGACGAACTGGGGGGCATTTTCTAGGGATGCTAAAATGTATCCTAGGACCCAAACTTTTTAACAATATTATGATAGAATGATTGACATGCTGCAATATCCCCGGACCCCAGTCCAATCCGCCCCAGATACATGTTTATGTATTCCAAATACTAGAGATGCAACAATATCATTAGCTCGGATCTGACTCTTTCTAAGACTAACAAAAAAGAAATGAAAAACAGAAACCTCTAAAACAAATTTTATCGTTTTTAATTGCGCTTTTATAAATCTAAAGTATTCTAAAAATTCTTCAGCTCCCAAATTGTTAAAGACAGAATACATATCAAGTTTCTTCAGAATTTATTGTCATTCCTCAAAACACGGCTTCTGCTATGAATTTTATAAATTTATAAAGTTATAAACATACTTGTTAATTACATTAGTAAAAAACAGCATACGACTAATTAACGTTACAAAGGTGTAAGTTGTGGCGTTAAAGTTGGTTTAAAAATTTCAATAAATATTTTAGAGCATATCGCCATAAAGAGTACCGAAAGGGTAACCAAAACATAATTCAAACGAAAAGCGTTAATAAACCGAAAGTACCGGTTTAGTCACTTTATTTGAACAGAATTAAAGTTGTTTTTAAAATATAAAACGCCGCTTTTTGCTGTCACTCACATCAATCCTTATGAATAATTCACGCGACAGTAATACCGGGAGTTTATAATTGGCAGGTGTAGGTGACACACTCTTCCCATCATAGTAACCTCACACGAAGTTTTTTTTATTACAAAAGAATTTAATCCTTAATTGAAATCATTTAAATAAGAACCTCATTAACCACACAATTAACTCATAACATTCAATGGGTGCGCCACTATATTCTTAACCCCACAAATTATGCAAATCGATTGGTAACTCAGTCATTCCAGTTGCGTCGTTAACTATGCAGGAATGTGAAAATTGTTTATAAAATCGATTTTCAATAACAAAATTTAATGAGAAACTCGAAGGATTCCGATTCTAGCTTAAGGCACATGCTAATCTGACGGTCTGTCAATTTCTATACTAATAACCATTACTTGGATGTATTTCAGCTTTATTAACGACTGAAAAGCGTGCTATTGCCTACTCAAATATGGCAGTGAAGCGAATAGCTGTGTACATTGTTCGGCTTTATGACTTTTAAAATAAATTTAAAGCACTCAAAGTAAGGATATTAAACACTTTTCTGACTTACGGACGCCTAATTGATTTAAATTAAATTATTATTGACAACCTTAAAATTGGAAAATAATGATCGTTTCAACTAACACGGCATTTTAACAAGTTCTTAGAGTTACATTTGAAGTCTATTAAAGTTATCAGTATTTCTATAGTAAAAACCCAAGTATTTCATCTCTTTGAGTTGGTGATTATTTGCTTTGAAATTATAACGGATCGACAGACAATTGGTTTGTAACTTAGCAGAGTTCTCTTAGTAATAAAAGCTAAATTGATGGTTTGCGCTAAAAGGTTTAAAAAAAGTATTAGAATAAAATTTAAAAACTACAGCTAACGTAATGATTATTGTGCACTCCAAGAAACACACATGCGTTGGTTAAAAAATGGTTTTAAATAGTTTTACCTAAATAGGCCTCTTATCAACGCTGCTTGAACGACATACTTGCAATAGCAATTTATTGGGTGACTTATCAACTTGTAAAGTTGCAAATCGTACTTAGGAACTTACAGATAAGCGTTTCTATAATGTTATTAAAAGTCTGAGAAAAACACTGAAAATCTACTCTACACACTTTTAGACACTAAATAACCAACCGATTATTAGACTGGAATTACGAATTACGTCATTCAGGTGAATTTTTAGATAATTCGTTGCACTACGCTGATTGTATAAAAAATGAGTCTAAAATTTACATAATTAAAAAGTTCCAAATTGAATTTAGAGACTTGTAGATATAGGTTTTCGTGTTGTTATTAAATGTGGATATTTTGAGAAGACCACTGAGAATTTTGAGAGCAATGCTGCAAATCTACACCAAATACTCGTAGACACTAAATAGCCAACAGATTATTAGTTTGGAATTAAGAATTACGTCATGGTATTCGAAACTCGAAAGAATGCAGATATGGATTTTCAAAATGTTATCAAATTTGCGAATAACCTGGAAATTCTGATAAAACACTGGAAATCTACCCTAAAAGACTCACAGACACTAAATAACCCACAGATTACTAGCTCAAAATTATGAATTACGTGATGCTATTCGAGACGTAAAAGAATTTTCAGATCAGGGCCTGTACTGGAGTATTCTGGTATTCTGAGTATCTGTTGAAATATATCCATGAAAATGCTAATAACAACATTTTTAGTATAATGAAACGGTAAACATGTCATAACATAACGAGCCTCAGATATTTGTAGCTTTACTCTTTTTCTTTCAGTTTTCTTTTACGGAATGGCATAGAAATGCGATGTTTAGGGAATGAAAAAAATTGATAAGAAACAGTTAAGTATATAAGTTGTTTTATTTCTTTCTTTCCTACATTTTGTAAGGTGTCTTAAAAATAGGTGCAAATATTCTGCGGGTGGATTTCTTGACTAAAATTAAGACTCTATTTCCTTTAACCATTTTTCCTAAAGTGTACTGTTTTCGAGATGCCCTGTATCAAAATCTTATTTAAAATTTTTTTTTTGATTTTTCAAGAACAAGGTGATATCGAAATGAAATTTTTTTCATACTTGTTACTCCAAGGTACCTACTATTTTACGTACTTCTGCGTTGGATATTCTTATTCAAGCCCTCCCCCCCACGCTAAAGAAAATTTTTACGCCGTTGAGAAATTAAAGAATCTTTCTGTTTTTGGAATCAGCTCTCGATTTGTAAAAAAGTCATTCTTACATTTTTTTTTTTTAGTAAATTGTTACAGCATATCAGCTGAATGTTTTACTTCAGCAGCAGTGTTTAAAGTTCATTGTCTTAAGATTTCTACATTGTCTACTGGCGAAGAATAGACAGCGTTTTTCGTGTGGCCCCACAAGAAAAGAATCTAATGGATTTAGGGAGGGAGTTCTAGCAGGTCATTGTATTGGGACATCATCTCCTCTCCCAATCCACCAACCTGGAAAGTGTTCATGGAGCCATCGGCGAACGTCTGTCGAAAAATGCGCTGATGCTCCATAGTGCATATACCAGAACTTGACGCAGTTGAAGGGGAACATCTTCCAATAGATATGACAAATGATTTTCTAGAAAATCTAGATATTCATTGCGACCAAGTTTTCTGGGTAAGATATAGGGTTTAATTAAAAAGTTTCCAGTCACACCAACCCAGACGTTTAAAGAAAGCTCATACTGATAACGCCCTATCATTCCAGCATGTGAGTTTTTGTCCGCTTATTCATACATATTTCAGTAATTGCAAATCCCGTTACGGGTAAAGAGGGCTTTGTTGGTATATAAAATAATACCTGCGAAGTCTGGATTTCCCGGTCATTGATGCGGTGAAAGTCTGCAGAATCTCACTCGTTTGGGATAATCTTCTGATAACAACTGCTGGTTTCTTTGTAAATGATATGGATACAGATCTTGTTTCTTTAAGATAATGACAAAATAGATTAGCGACCTTTTTCAAATAAATTGCTGATTCTGAAACTAGAAAAATTTTTTAATTTTTTAGTGATCTTTGTTTAAGGTAGGTTACTAGTCTCCCTCTTTCAGTTTCCCTGCTCTTTTACGGATATCAAACGAAAAAGCACGCAAAATAATAAGCATCTTGAAGTAACAAGCATACAAGACAAGACAAGTTAAAGTTAATTTCTCACCAAAGGTAGGAAGCTGTTTTAAGCTCCCAGTAGAACTACTTTAGCCAAATTGTTAAATTTAGTGGTTCGCGACCCAGATCACGTTAATTCCACGCTTTTCTCCAGCACGTTTGCGCTCTTTCTTGTTCATTGGGCAGCAGCAAACAGTCTCTAAGTCGAAAGCCTGAATGGTGCAGTGGCTTCGTTCGTAGTTTGCAAAGCTCTGGCGGCGGTGGTTGATGATGGTGATGCCTGCGATGATAGCATAGAAGTGAACAGTGTTCTTGTGGAGAACGAGTTCTATATGTAATGGATGTATGTGGATCCGTGGATCAACAAGCATATAGAAAATTTCATTTTGATATCTCATCTTGTTCTCGAAATATCAAGAAAACAAGAAATGTAAACAGGAATTTTGACATCATGTATCTCGGAAACGGTGCATTTTAGGAAAGAGGGTTATAGGACAAACAAAACTTAATTTTTGTCAAAGAATTCGCCTGCCAAATATTTGCACTCATTTTCAAAACACGCTGTATAAAGAAACGTTCGCCTAAATACGAACTTAAAATCAGTTTTGGGTAGGTTTGCTAGTCTCGAAATTGTGTTTGTGGAAAACGTCGTTTTGGAAAAAAAATGCTAAAGAAGGTATCTTTCCATTTGAAGATTTGTAAGAAATATTTTTCATTTCTCTCTCTCTCTCTCTCTCTCTCTCTCTCTGATAGAATAGTTTTTATATGTAGAATTATCAATAGAAATAATGATAAATTTTGCTAAATACATACAGTCGAACTTTGATAACTCGAACTCAAATGGAAAGAGAAAACACATCGAGTAATCAAGGTATTTTTACATAAATGTATGTCTATCGGTCATTCGCTATAAGTTTGAATTATTAAGAACTTATTGAAGTTCAACTGTGATGATCACGATCACCATCTCAGTTTACCTCAGTCGGTAGCTACTACTTATCCAGGCTACGCCGGCATGTCTTCTAATATCATTTCGCCAGCGAGTATTTGGTATTTCCATTCCTCGCTTTGTTTCTCGTGGTCTCCATTTTGTTAGGATTCTTGTCCATTTTTCGTCTGGTAGTTGAGCTATGTGTCCTATGACCGTCTACAGTAACTCCAAAACCTGATGAACAACAAGAACTTGAGCAACTATTTATTCACTGACTGTGATAATCCACGTTATAATTATCATAGAAATTTGCAGAGCATGTTTTGAAATCTGTTTCTAGATCATGTTTGCATTCGTTTCCCAAACCAAGGGAACACGGTAGTGTAAGGGGTTTTACATATTCGGGTGGTGGGATTAACATGCACACTTGAAGGTATGAAAATGGACATGGCGGAGAGCAGAGAGGTTTCAAAGTCAGAGTAGGACCACAGCATGATCCACAAGGGCCACACGATTTTGAGTCATCATTATCGATTGAGTCCACAATCTTCTTCAATTGGTTTAACAACGAATCCCCCATGTTATACTATAATTTTGAGCAGGAAATTTTGAAATTTATAATTTTAAAAATTTAGAATTTTGAAAGTAGAAATTTTTAAATTTACATAGGAATTTTGACAGGTTCCTGTTATTAAATTTACTAAACTATGCGTCCTACCCATTGCCACTTACGTTGAAAGACTCGCTTTAGTATATCTAGCACTTTAGTTTGCGTTAGCATCCAAATGTTATTTTTTCAGTCACTTAGTGTGCTACTCAGCATCCGTCTTTCGTGAGCTTTCTGAACTTTTGCTCTTTCAAGCATTTTCTTTTGCTAGAGACCATATTTCGGCTCCGCAGGTCATGTCTGGCAAGTCATACTGGTTATACCCTTGCGTTAAATGGATTGGGGATATCTGATTTTAGTATGTAACTCAACTTCCCAAATGCACACCAACCCAACCTAATTCTTCTGTTAATTTCTTTGTTGATGCCGATTTTCTTTGTCATTATTTTTGTCCCAAGTAAATATAGTTGTCAACAGTTTTCAATGGTGTTCCTTCTAGCAAAATGTTGATGGGTTCTTGTGTGTTTGTGATTTTAGTTTTTGTTGTTTATTTTTAGTTTAATTTTTTGTTGCGTTATTTAATTTGTTGATCATATCTTGCAGCTCGTTGGGATCACTACTTAGCAAAACAGTATTGTCTGCAAATAGCAGATGATTAAAATAATTTCCGTCAACTTTGACACATTTTCTTGATCAGTCTATTGTGAAAAGCGTCTTCAATTGCATTTATAAACATTTTATAGGAGACAACATGTCACCTTGTCGTATTTCGGATTCGTATTGCGATAAGTTTTAACTTACATTTGTTGGACATTCTTATAGGTGTTTTCTATTAGACTGATATATCTACTATTGATTCTATAATTCCTTAGTAAGTTTAATATTGCCCATATTTGTATAGACTTAAAAACCTTTTGGTGTCTATAGAAGCTACATACAATTTAATGTTATATTCGTTAGTCTTTTCTATCCTGCGTTTCATTGCATGCGTATGATCGGAAGTACTGAACCCTGATCTAAAGCCAGCTTGCTCGTAGGGTTTGTGAAAATCAAATTGTTTGTGATCCAATTAGTCTTGATTCTTGAGACTAGCTTGTACGTATGGGATAGGAGGTGCATTGGTCTGTAGTTATCTAGTTTTGATAGTTCTCCCTTTTATGAATTAAGATTACCTCTGCCATTTGCCATTTCTTTTTTTTCTGTTTCCAAGCATTTATTGCAGAGGGCCGCTTGTTTAAGTTTAAAATTATTGTCCGTTTAAATTATTATTTTTACCATTACGCTATCGGGTCCAGGAGCTTTATTTTTCTTTATCATTGGGAGCGTTTAGCGAACACAACCGTTGCCAACTGTTGAGTATGTTGACTAGCAGCGACTCTCTGAACAAATTTGTTGAGTAGACGCTGACTTACAACCGCTGCTAAATCATGTCAACTGTTTTCTTTCCGCTGAGATAGGTTGAGTGCGGTTAAATTCAGATTAACGCCAACGTATATGGTAGTGGGAGCATTAAGCGGCTGCGTTCCGAGAATCGGCAACAGTTGGCAATCATCAAACCTAAACATGTTGAGCGCTGAAGAGCACTATTAGTCAACGGTTGCGTTCGCTAAACGCGCTCATTTCTTGGGCACTATTTATTTCATCCACTGTGATCTCCAGAATTTTCTCACAGCCGATATTTTTTATTACCCTTCTGTTAGTTTCTCGATATAATTTACTTAGTGATACTTTAAAGTTAAATACATTTGTATAATATTTTTCAATTTCTTTAAAGATATTCTCTCCGTTTGAATTCCTGTCTTCCCAAACCAATTTGCGTTTTGATAGCTTTTGGGTCTGTATTTGCTTCTATGGTATCTACTTTTTGGTAGTATTGCCTGATATCTTTTATTATTGCTTTTTTTTGCTAGTTTGTTTAGTTTAGTACATTCTACTTTTTTGTTGCCTTTATCTGGTCTCAAAGTTTTTCTTTTCTCTATTAACGATTGTGTGTTATCACTAGAGTGCGGATTTATAGGAATAATGCTTGTTTTAGATATTAATAGCAGTACAAAAAGACATTGAAATAAGTGCGAATCGCAATTAAAGGAATCATTTAACTAATTTTCATAATGCTTTTTTGCTTTTTTTGGAACTTTTTGCTATTTTTTAGAATAATGCTTATTTTGTGCATTTTTTGTCAGTCCCAAGAAAAAAATCATAATATCCTTATACTTTTCTTGTCTACAGTATATTTATTTTCTGTTTCTTCAAAATACTTTCTATAAATTCTTTCTCTGGCAGCAATTGTCTACATTATTTTTTTAAACATTTTGTTTTTACGGTAAATTTCGTGACAATATTTCCAAGGATTTCTTAAAAAATCATTATTTACCGTTATGTATTGAATACCATCTGAACCCTCACCGTTGCGGAGCCTATCGGGGCCGTTACACATTGTCCCGGCAGTTCTTTGTTCCTAGGATAAGCTGTGAAAACAGTTAGTTCTTATAGGTTTTAAGATTTATTTGACAAATGCTTCAGTTTTACTGGGTTACTTAAAGTGTTGGTATCGTGCATGTATGTAATGTTGCTGGTAGATTGAAAAAGTTTCGTTTCATTTTATTATAACTTAATCTTTTGTGTTGTCTTCTGTTTTTAATAAAATAAGACTGTATTACAATGCCAAAAGATAAAACGAGTGTAGCAGAGTGGATTAAAAATATACCAGAAATAAGGCTGGACGGTAGTAGACTATTTTGCAGAGTATGTGTTACAACGGTAAGGAGTAGATTAGATTTTAAATACAATATTCTTTAATGCTCGTTTTAATAGATTTAGTGCGACAAAAAGTATAATGTAATACAACATACGAAGACCGCTATTCACAAGGAAAATGTACGAAGAGCGGAAAATGAAAATAAGCTGAAACAACAAACTATTTCAGAAGTAGCTGCCTCTGGATCTTCTACTCGATCTGAAGAAAGAACTTTTTATTTTGATTTATGCAATTCTCTCATATCGGCAAATATTCCTTTCAGAAAATTAGACAATTCTGCATTTCGAAAATTCTTAGAAACATATTGTAAGAGATCGATACCGTCCGAAAGCACTATACAAAAAAACTATTCAGATACAGTTTATAAAACAGTCCTTCATGAAATTAAAAATATAATTGCAGACCATTATATCTGGTTTTCTGTCGATGAAACCACCGATGAGTGCGGTAGATATATGGCTGGTCTCATTATCGGTATATTACATGAAGCTACTCCAACCAGGCCATTTTTAATATATTTGAAAGAACTAGATAAAACCAACAGCAGCACCATAACAAGATTTATTAACGAGGGACTCGCAAACTTTTTTCTTCCTAATGCAGTCCCAACTGAAAAAATTCTGTTAATGGTGACGGATGCGGCTGCATATATGCTAAAAGCAGGTATTAATTTAAAAGTTTTGTATAGTAATCTCACACACTCTACTTGCGTAGCTCACGGATTAAACCGAGTAGCAGAAACTGTGAGGTCTGAATTTCCTCTAGTTAACGAGTTAATTAAAAATGGCAAAAAGTGTTTTTTAAAAGCGCCATTGAGGGTACAACGATTTAAAGAAAAATCGCCTAATATTCCACTTCCACCACAACCAGTCATTACTAAATGGGGAATATGGTTGGATGCGGCTTTGTATTACGCAGTTAACTTCACCAGCTTCAAAGAAATTTTGTTAGAATTTCCGGAAGATGCATCCCAATCAGTTAAAGACTGCCAAAATATTTTAAAAATCCGGAACTTGAACAAAACTTTGCATTCATCAAAGCAAATTACGAGTTCATCAGTGAAACTATCACCAAACTTGAAACACAAGGAAGTGGGCTAACAGAAGCAATTCAGATTGTACAAGAGTTGAAAATAAAATTGGGAAATGTGCGTGGTGATGTAGGAAAAACAATATTTGCCAAATTTGAAAAGGTGCTGGCTAAAAACGGAGGTTTAGAAAGATTAAAGACCATTGCAAGTATTTTATCAGGCGAAATAGTCAATAACTTCGACTTGGCACCATCGTTACTTGCAAAATTTAAATATGCACCGATTACTAGTGTTGACATTGAAAGACTATTTTCTCTTTACAAAGACACCCTAACTGATAAAAGAAGAAATTTTCTTATGGGGAATTTAGAAACGTGCATAGTAATTAAGTATTTTAGAGTTTAAAGTTTTTAATAACAATTCATTTTTTGTTTTTCTATAATAAATACTTTGTATAATAAGACCTAACCTGGAAGTTTAATTTTTTTTCTTGCATATTTTAAACTTATTTTTAATTTTTGTGCTATTTTTTAAGCTTGTTTTCTTGAATTTTTACGCTTTTTTAAGAACTTTTTTAATGTTTTTTTATGCTTAAAAATCCACACTCTAGTTATCACTCATTTTCTTATGCATTGCTTTGATTTTGATTTTTCCGCTACAATTTTGGCTGTAATTGTGCGAGTTTCTGTTAGGTTTTTAGTCTGTGTGTTTATATCATCATCTGTATTATTATATTGGAGTCGTTGGTTAATCTCTTGAACGTATCGCTGTTGTTTTTGTATTAACTTTATATAATTTGTTTGGTCTTTTTATTTTTACAGATTTTAGAATTGTTACATCTTGTATAGTTTGTTTGTTATTGAGATAATAAAGCCGATTTTTTTTGTTTCCCAGTTAGGACTTTTTCAGGTCCATTTCCAGTTTGCTCTTTTTTGAAAGAACGTATTTAGCATGAACATGGTATTTAACTTTGTATGGTTTATTAATGCATTTTGTCTTTTATTTCTTTGCCCTATTTTAAATTTTTCAAGCCAAGTTTTCATTTTTTGCGTATATGTAGTTGAATTCTCTTGTCGGTTAGTTTTTCATAGAAATTTTTTATCCCCTCCTCAATGTGTCTGTGCCAGTTGGTGCATAAACTTGAATAATTTTAAGATTTTATTGACAATTTTACTACTATATACGAAATTTTGTCTAAAATCCCTACATAGTTTGTTATTTTTTTGCGTAATCCTGTATGTATTATGAACCCTACTCTATATATTTTGTTGTCTTTATAACCTTTACTGTACAGTATCTGCTCCAGTTTGAGTTTTATTATGCTTTACCTAGTACACCTCACTTCACTTAGACCCAGGATGTTTTACTTAACGTTCTTCAATTCATTTTCTAGTTTGAGTTTTTAACCTGACGAGAATGTTTGGATGTTGTATGTAGCTATGTAGATGGTCCTGTTCTTGACAGTTGTCGCTAGATGGTAGCGGCCTGGTCCTGTCCAGGGTTTCTTAGCACCCTCTGCCTTGTTCCTTATCCGGTCGCCGCTGTAACCGGGAAGTACAAGACTGCTGAGGACTAAGAGCCATCTCTTTCGGTATACTTTTACATGGAAAAAGTTTAACCAATAATTTGGTTACATGTGAAAAGGGTATGTTCGGTCGGTGGTTAAGGATCAAGAAAAGTGAGCATGGTCGTCAATTCCCTGAAATAGGTCTGTTCTTATCGAGATCGTAAAAAGTACCTACCCGCTACCTGTGTTTGACTGTACTGCGTTTTAATAACCCCAAAATAGGTTCTACTCGTTGTCACAATAAGAATAAATAAAATTCAAAATGTATTTCTTTCTGAGAGTTTTATAAAATATTTTTGCCCAGGAGCTTGCAAAACTTTCAACTATGATCGACTCCTGGGGGTGTTTAGACATTCTCAAACCAAGATAACTCAATTATTAGTATTTGATGCGATTATAGATGTGCATTTCGTGATAAACAACGTGGTGCATGCCTTTAATGTCAGTTTCAGTTGTCTATGGCAAGTTGTCTTGACTTGTTGACTTGTTAATATACAGTTTTATAAAACCTTATTCAGCTTTATGTCTTTATGTTATAACTCATCTAATTTGGGAATTCTTAATTTATAATTTTCTAAATATTAATATAGCTGTTGTGTGTTCTGGTTTTTTTTACATTTATTAAATTTTATTGACAAATAATTTAAATGTATGTCAGCAATAATCGTTAGTTCACCGGTTTAGGAAAACAGCTATAAACCAAGTGATACCGACTTCAAATCCAGGCGGAGCCATCTAGAAAATATGACAGGCAATTAGAGACTTTACATTGCTTTACCTTGCGCTACAAAAATGATGAATTTGTAAAGCTTCTTGAGCTTGCAGTGGAGATATAAACAAAAAAAATATTGATTAAAAGATTTAAAAATTAATTTAAAGAAAATGCCGTTAAAGGCCCTTACTGATATCATTTGAAAACTGGCAAAAAAGATTTAATCGTTTACACTTATTAAAGATAAGGCTTTTTACAGAAATCATATAAAATAAAAGTTTTCGAGCTACATTTGCAATCCATTTACCTCTTTTCAGGATTGTAAATATTAAAGTTTCACAACAAACTATTAGACCGCAAGATGATATTCACTTTCCTATACTAGATGTCTGACTGCCCAAACTCGACTGTTTATTATTATTATTATTTATATTTAATATATTATGCAATGCTCTTCATTTATTATTTGCTTTTAATTTTTCCATTTCAATAAATTTAATCGAAGAAAAATGTAAATTAAGATGATGTTATTATGTCTAGAACATTCATCAAAGATCTTTAAGAAAGTTCTATTATTACTTTTACAAAACAGCATAATTAGCATTAGTTATGTCATTCATAAATGTAATATTCATAGAAGATTCATTAACCTGAATTATCTAACGTCATCAAGGTTTGTAAACGTTTTTCCATTTGATAAATGATATTTAAAATATGAATAGTATTGGCAATCTTTCTTCATTTGCCTTAATTTAATCTGAAAATACAATAGGATAAAAGCATGAATGAGCTTTTATTTTGATGTAATTTGTTACACCACTTAAAGCATACTGTAAAGAAAAAATAACGACATATTTTGGGCATGTTCATCCTCTTCGGAAATTTAATTAAGATTTCTGCATGCATAGCGTGACTTGCTACTTTATTTAACAATTAATACGTGAATTTTAGAACACTTATTTTTTTATTATTCTGTAAAGGTTAAAAACGAAATAACAGGAAGACCTTTATAATAGCTTTAAGTTGTAAGTAAGTAGACTTGTCCTAGTTACAGCAGAGGTGCAGCCTTTATTACTTAAAAAGAGTGTATAAGTGTGGGTGGTTATAGCTCAAAATTTCCAGTAGCAAAATTCAACTTCTGGAAATACCGTCACGTACTCAAAACTTAATGACGTAAAGATCGTTGACAATGACATACTTTTTAACACTTCTTTCATCATAGAATTAGTGATAATAATTATTATATAGATTTGATATATGTTGATATATTCATTTCTTGGTAGTGTAACACATAAGTATTAATGAAGTTAATTTTTATCAGTTAATTTGCATAAAAAATAGGAATGGTCATAAATATTTAAAAATTCTTTTTTACTTATTGATGTAATAAAATATATTAATTAATGTCTACCATTTTAGAGTAAATTGCTGTTGTATGCAGAATTGCTTGCCATTAATTAACACTTAGGTTGATTGTGATTAAGTACTATAAATCAATAAACAACTTCTAACTAATATAATTTATTTTAGATGGACTTACATAAATAAAAGTTAAGTTTTCTATCGTGCTTTTTAATTCGTATGTGTTTAATGTCATTGCAATGTTACCCTTTGTGAAGGTTCCACTTTTCAAGGAACCAGTTTCCCAAATGGTTACACCCTAAATAGTACTTACTTCACTACTTTTATAATTAGGTGTATTATGATATTCGGTATGCCTGCATGAAGTTATGATCTGCTCAATAGAGGATAAAATTTAAATTTTCTGAATGTTTTTAAATTTTATTGCATGAGACTCATTTAATAATTTCCAGTTTAAATATACATCAACAAATTTTCTAACGAAATTACACTTTTTCTACCTTCAATTCCTATTGTGCACATGTAAACGCAAATGTTTAAATTCTGTATTACATTTGAATCTCGTTTGGCCTTTTCTTATTTTACTTATTTATTCGAATTTAATTTTCTGCAATTATAACAATTTTTCTTCTATATCTATTCGATTTTATAAACTTTTACAATTGTTATATGTTGTATGTTGTTGGAGGAAATATTAGTTATTTAACTGTATATTATAAGAACAAAGTGTCAACTTATTCATCTTATCAAAATCGGCCTGGTGCTGTTAGTACGTATGTTGTAGAGTAATTCAGCTTCATCTGTATACTAGAACTATAAATCTAAAAGTAGACACAAATACGCAAATAGCTAATTTTTTCGTTTATTTCAAATTTTCACATTGAATAAGTTCACATAAATAGATAAAAAGAAAATTAACAACACCATAAAATTAAATAAAAGAAGCAACGAACAATGACAATAACACTTAAAAGATCTGTATAAAGAACAAGAAGAAAATGAACAACAAAATATAACATTAGAAGAAGATAACCAGAGAATAGAAACTCAAAAGGAAGAAGCAGCGAAAACAATAAAAAGATTGAAGAACAAGAAGGCGACGATAATCGACAATATAACAAATGAGCTTATTAAGTACGGAGAAGACGATCTACAGGACGAATTGATAAAGCTGTATAACATTTTTATGAGAGACGCCAAAATCCCACGAGAATGGAAAAAAGGGGAATAAGGAGAACCCCAATAAATACTAAGGTATCATACTCCTAAGTAGCGCTCAAAAGTTATTAACAAACATAATCTCAAATAGATTAGACCCGTATTTACAAATAAGAGAAGAGCAGCAAGAATTCTAAAAAAATCGTTTGACGACAGACGCGATATTCATAATAAGACAGATCACTGAAAAAGCGATCGAATTCAACTCACCAGCCTTTATGTGTTTCATTGCTTTGCAAAAGGCATTCGATCGGGTAAGATTGAATGATGTAATATCGCTCTTGCAGCAGAATAACATACCACTCAAACTCATCAAATTAATCCACGAAATAAACACGGGAACGACAACTAAAATACAGGTGGAAGGAGAAATAACGGACGAGATACCAAATAATACAGGTATCAGACAAGGAAACTCGTTAAGCCCAGTTTTATTTAATACAGTTATAGACACAATAATAAGCAAACTAGACGAACTAAATGGATACAAGATGGGAAATAGGGTACTACGGGCAAAATGCTATGCCAACCATACAGTCCTTATCGCAAATATGGAAGACGACCTTCAAAGATTATTACACAGGTTCAATATAGAGAGCAAAAAGTATAATATGCTCATATCGACAACTGAAACCAAGCCAATGGTCCATCTAAAGAACCACGCCGATGTAAACTAACCATAGAAAACAAGGGAATAGAATAGGTACTGAGCTTCAACTGTACACAGAAGTCAGACGACAGGTAATGAAGAGAGCTAAAGTGTCTGGATGTCTTAAAGATGTTATGTGGAAAAACAAATATCTCAGCATCGGGGGCAAAGTAAGGATCTGTAAAACAAATGTAAGACAAGTTTTGACATATGCCGCTGAAACACGAGCAGAGACAGCCAGAACGAAACAACTGCAACGCACCACGGAAATGAGCATCCTAAGAATGATAGTGGGAAAAACAAGACTAGATAGAGTTCGAAACAAATCAATAAAAAAAGAATGCGAAGTACAGGATATCGTAAAATTTGTAAAAAGCAAAAGATCAGAACGGAATAACCATATCAGCCGAGCAGAAGATAATAAACTGATAAAAATAACTAGAGATATGAAACCACAAAAAAGGAACTCTGGAAGACCGAGTAAACGATGTATGGAAAGCTGGCAGTCCTCATCAATAGAAACACCGTAAGAAGAGAAGCGTGAAGAAAAACAAGCACCTGACTAGAAGAAGAAGAAGAAGCAGAATAGATATGTGAGTGAATTAATTTAAGACATTTAATGTTGTCTTTCCAGGTTACTTTGATAAGATTTACTGGGTGTTAATGACAGTTGCTGTTGACGACTAGGCTGATAATGATGCAGTAAGATACTATCATTACAACACTTCACTTCAGTTATAAAAATATATTAGTTTGCAAGCTCCAGTTTCATAATTTAGAACACTACTCTGAAAGAATTTGCAATCCCTTCTAGTCCATCATGGACCTTCGACCTATATAGTTGCTCGCCACAACATCGAACAAGAAGATAGTTGTTAAAACAGCAAGAAAAAAGAGGAAGGTGCTAACGGATACTATCGCATTTTCTTCTTCGCATCGTTCTTCATAATCAGTTGCTACGACCAACACAAGAAGAAGGTGTAGAGGCAGCCAAAACCGACACCCACATCAACCCAAGATGGATAGCATGGCCGCTTGTGAAATCAGAACGATGCAGTAATCTCGTGTGCTGCAAAGTACCCTTACTCAGCTATGTCACACGTCAAATTTATACCCCTCTGTTTTGTCGTCGGAGAAGATCAAGTGACACATCGTTTCAAGGTCGTAAAGATCCACGATTTGAAGTAAACGCTACTAGCGATATCCACTTACCGCTGCAGCTTACAACAACTAAAACAAACTACAACAAATTGAAAAGTCCTTTTTGTCGGGTTTTCATAAAGTTTGCTTTATCGGTATCAGCAATTTCTTCTACGGGTTGCTGCGTTCAGGTAACTGCAGTTGAAAAGATGGTACTACAGGAGTCATACTGCTAGTACTAATTAGTACGCTGCAAACAAAGTCTCGGTGCGGATTAACAAAAACAACAAAGCAGAAAGCTAATTATATCCATTACACTCTTTACAGTAGCACACCTTATTAGAAAATGGTGTTACCTCATACCCAAGGCTGCTGTCTACAAATACTACACACTATAGTAATATGGAACCGAGTAATTAGTCATTCTGTTTTCTAATAATTTTTATGACTGCTCTATCTAAATTGGCATTTATAGTGTGTGCACGTTGAAGATCTATACATATTTTTCCTTCCCAACCTAGCCGATATTTGTTTTAGTGGCAGTAACTTATCGGATCTAATAATCATCACTAGTGAACCTGAAACCCAAAAGATACTCTAAAATCTGACTTCTCAATAAAAGAATTTTCAATCAAAGTATAGAAATAATAACTGAACTGTATTAATAAAAAATAGCATACTAGACTAGATTAGAGAATTTTGACATAATGAGTGGTTTAATGTTTAATTTCAAGAAAGGTAAATCCTGAATTATGTGAAAAATTATCTAAACTTTTTGATGACTATTGCAACCGCGGAACAAACGTTATAAAGTGCTGTCTCTTTCTTTACTTAGCAGCTCAAGGTATACCAGAGCAAAAGCAATTAAAATCAATTACATGAACGCTAACAATAACATTAATAATAGATGCAAAACTAATTCAATGTCAATATAAACCAACTGGAAGTATTTTAAAAATGTTCATTCCTCATATGAAAAGCAGTGTTGGAAGTGAAAGACATGTCATCCACATGATTACAATAATTTTCTTGGAACAAAAGGACTCTTAAAGGCCTTCCTGGACATATGATGGCAAAAATATACTTACTTACCAACACTAATTAAGAGACTGGGCAAACAGAAATATTTACAACACATAACTAATTCGTTTTATTTAAATTAAGCTTTTTTCAATATCAATCTTTAAAGTTGCTTTATACGTTCCGCTAACATTTCGGTTTTATTATACCTTTAATTAAAACAAATACAGAAGTAGTGAAATCAAAAATATGCGGCCAGAATCGACTCAATAAATAAAGTCAGTTTAATGTTTTCAGTCTCTACGAGAAGACACGGAATTCGGTATAAACGAATAATAAAAACACTCGCCTTTCTTTTAAAGTTATTCATGAATTGTCGGTTTCCTTTTAGTGAATGGAATTCTGTTAAAGCTCGTTTTGCAAATCGTACAAGACACAATGGTAAACGTAAAAGTATCTCATTAAGATTATTATTTATTACGACATGGCACAACATACTGTTACGGTAGTCAACACGCCTTAATTCTTTCTTAGATTAACAACCCTGTTTTAACTTAAGATTTGTAGCGGTAACCCCTGTATTGTGTTCGAGTTATTTAAAATAAATATGTGTTCAAAGAGTTAAAGGTATTTTGATTAAAAAATACTTGTGTCAACTGAAACTAAATTATGTTATGTAAGTAAAATAATTGAAGAGGCTTGCTTCATATGCAAATTTTATTCATAAAACAAAACTGTGTTCACAAATATAATCCTACCTAGATACATATGGGTGTGTAGCGCATGAATATGGTAATGTTCATTTAGTATTTAAATTATTTACAATCCTATGCCGATTTTTGCTTTGCTGCATCCTATTGAAAATAAATGCATTTTGTGTCAAAATACTTACATTAAAAACAGCTTTTACGGCTTGATAAATAAGTTATACAGAGTGCTTCTTCCGATATAAAAATTACCGAGAAAAATAAATCGATTCTCGAATACGCAGCGTTACTAAAATATCAGATGTTAAAGTTTCATTTAAAATTTCTTTATTTTTTCAATATCTCGAGGCAAAGTACTTGTATGTTTTACTTTACAAATTTGTTTTGGAGATATCCTAGATATACTGTAGTACTATACAGTGATAGTTATTTCGACGTCAGCAGGTTTTTTTGGCTGCCTGGTAACCCAAATTGCAAACATGGCATTAGCTAGCCAAGGTTACCAGGTAGGGGTCGACACTAAACCGGCAAAAAAGCCAGAACAGGGAATCCTAATCGGACAAATAGAAAACTGAAAAGAGAAGGAGTAAAGCTATGCAGAGCAGGCTCTCTACAAATCGTTTCAGAGAATGGAATCAAAATTGGGACAGAAAAGCAAAGGGATAAGGTTGAAAAGAGAAGCATTTGAAATATCAAAAATAAGAATTTTAGCGCTTATTGGAACAAACTTTACAGGGAACTGGGAATACAAAAATGAGCACAAACTGAAGTGGTGGGTCATACATAAACCTTTGTTGATCAAGTTATAAAATTGATCCGTCATCTAAAAGAGAATAAAGAGAGATAGAAGACAAGATAGAAAGTTAGACAGTGAAACAAACAAAGAAAAATAAAGATTTTGAACACAAAATCCAAAGAACATGAGTGGAAAGCAGTTGTAGAATCAAAAATGGGGAAATTTTGATACAATAATTATGCTATGTATACACTCAGAGGACTGAAAAGTCTAAAACAAATAAACTAACATGGACTCGAACAGAGAGGGGAAAACTGCTCGGAGTGAATGATGAAGAAAGTAGTACGTCGAGTGAAAGTTTTGAAAATCAGCTAACGGCATTATCCGAACTTGGGGTATAAAAGAAATAATAGAAATAGGATAGGAAAATATAACCACTGAGGAATTGATACTAGAAGTGATTAAAAAGTTTAAAAGAGGCTTGCGGTAGGATAAGATAAAACTATACTGAAAACAAAGGAGTAGAAAATTTAAATAGACAAGAAGGGAACCATATATTTGTGCAAGTTTTAAAGCAATGAGTTTCTCAAGTAAGATATGCGAACGAATATTAGAGTAACGACTTTGAGATGTTTTAGAAGCACCTCTCTCACATAAGAAACACAAGCAGTTTTCAGAACAAAGAAAAACACACAGCATTAGGTTTTCAATTTAACCCTTTATGGGACACATACAGCCATATGGCAACATCTGTTTTCAAAGTACATTTTTGTCCAAGCACAGTAATGTATCCATATAAACAGTTATAGTGCAACTTTAATTGCCTATAGTGCAGGCGAATGTTTTTAAGCGTTCCCCCCATTTTTGTAAAAACCTCTCATGTGTCATTTGACCGTGTACAACGTTATTGTGGGGAGCTCTATAATGTTTTAATTTTGTGAAATAGTTATTGTTTTATGGCGACGATACTTTGACAGCATAACAGGTAAAGTGTAATTTATCGTGTAGTATAATTTAATATGAAAATCTTTTAAATAAATCGTAGTTTTGCAGTGTCTATTTTGGATGTATACATACGGTTACAACGATGTACATACAGATACATTTTTAGATATTTTCAAAATGATTTTATCGCAAAGTAAAAAAAAAGACTGTTTTGCCACAACCACCAGATGTGTCTGATATACAAGAGCTTCCTCAGAAAGTGATAAAGAAGTTTTTGCACCTAAATCTGATTTTTAAATTAAAGCTGTATCAGTTGACCTTGAAGAAATTTTCGAATTAGTGAATTAGATTTGAGCGACTCTTACAATTTAAAAGCTCCAGACAAAAACAGAAAATTAAATAAGGCAACCTACATTTGAGAAAAAGAAGAATTACCTCTATCTATCATTCAGGACGAGCTAACTAATGATGATCTAACTAAAACCCAACTACCATCTAGAATATCTTCTACAGTTTTATAATTTATACAGCACTTAAGCTATGGGAAAATTCATAAATATTAACAATTAAGAAAATTAACAACATTTTATTAATCTTACTAACTATGGATATTACTTTTCTACCTAGCTATTACGATCATTGAGCTGCTTGCACTAGAATACCACACGTGGCCAACATAATGTCACTGACTAGCTTTAAACTTCTCCGGAAAAATATTTACTCAAATGACAATAGTCAATCTGAAGGTAATAAGGACGTCCATCACTTGATTATGTACGGGAGAATTGCCTCAAGGTATAAAATAAAACTTAATATTCAATTGATGAAACTATAGTACTTACCGTACAACAGGAAATCTCAAGTATATCCAAAAGAAACCTCACAAATGGAGCTATAAGTTTTTTATGTTGGCAGGAGTATCTAGGATAGTATACAACTTTTTCCCATATCAAGAAACTGTTTGATGCAAAAAGCAAACTTACAAAAGAAAAACAAGATTTTGGAATAGACTGGAGTTATTAACTAAAATTTCAGAATTTCCAGCTCTTGAATTTCCTTAAAACCTTTTAACTGGGATTAGTGACCCATCGAAATACGCAACCACATATAAAATCGGTATGCCCCTGTAATGCTAGCTTTTGGTAGTCGAAGACGGGTCGTGGGCGAGGAAGACCTAGAGCCGGCGCTAGACGGTTGCATTGATGCGAGAATCTTTTAGGAGTCGGAATCGAGAGGGCGCCAGCCGCAGTGGAAAGTCGGTGACCTAATTTCGAAAGGGAGACTCTGCAGCTGATCTCCGTATCTAGGTCAGTAGGCGAGATGCTTATCAAGGTCGAACCCCAGGTTCGAACATGAATTGAGATTGTACTGCACTTTCTTAAGATAACCATCTATGTGTACGCTAATACTACAAGAAAAACCAAACGGTAAGTTCATAACATCTATTAGCATACTATTTAAATTGGTACAATAAACAGATTGCAGCGGTCCTGGTTCACACAGCTTGAAAATCGTTTTAACATAAACACATGTAACGAAAAAGGTAAATACATAAAAATACACGTAAAACAAGTAAACATGAGATAAACATAGCCACAATAAATTCTTTAATATGCACGAACCATCGACCAGGTGCATTGCATAGAATGCCGGCAATATGAAGGCAACATAAAGTCCGAATAATAAGACATTCGTGGATATTAGATATTTTGCAGTCGCTTGTGAAGAAAACACACATGAAATAAAATGGAAAATACAAATAACAACGATAATACTACTGGGGTCGTCACTCCAGGTGTTTTGCATTTAGCTTTGGATCCAGATAATATATAAATCTTTAAGAAAGATAAATTTTGCAAAGTAATAAAACAACAAGAATTTACGTTAATAGAACCTTGCATGGATAAACTAACAAGACAAGAATTATATTAATAATTTTGTTGGTTTTATCTGTATACGATCAAACTAATAAAGATCAATAACATTTCGGAACAGTTACGTTAAAACATGGTAAATAACGGATGCCTCTTAAATAAAGCTTTCTACCACTGTGAAATAATGCGTCGAACTTTTGACTACCGTAAAAGAGTATCACAAGGTTTTTTACCAATGTGAAGCGATGTTACAGTAACGTCAATCTTAGGTTACTTTTATCCAAAACAGCTGGTGACGAGACGATAAAATACAGATACGTTAGCAAACAACTACGTTCGCAGTTGACGAGCTTGATGCGCCAACTTTACACAAAATACGTTTTTAAAAGGGGTAAAATTATTTACCGTAATACTGGAATTGTCTAATAGAGATCTAGATTTATGGCACAAATTACACTCAATTCACTGCACTGGTTTACACGAGATTTCTCTTATGACTAATACATTACATTTCTAGGGACGGACGACATTCACATACATTCTTAGATTGAAGGTAGATGTTGACTGTCTTTAACTGTCTTTTGAGAGCGAAGCAGTACAAGACTCGTAGAGATTCGACGGAATGATATAGATACAAGGAACACAATAACAACTTTAGTTTCTTTGGGACAAATAAAATAATAAGAGAGACGGTGCGTAATTCAACTGTGAGTTTGGTGTGAATTTAGTTTGGTAGGTCCGCCGATAAGGCGAGATTTGATTTACACACTAACGGTAGTGACACATCTGGTACATTCCAGGGATTGTCAATAAATATTTACCGATGACAGAAATAATTCGCGTCGTGCACACTCAGGCTGTCTTTCACCTACTTTCACTTGGAATAGATCTCGATATCACGCGAAATTTTCACGCACGATAAACTCGGGGCGCGCGCGTGTTGCTTATTTGCTGTCTTTCATCGAAGTCCTGAACTCTAGATCGTAAATGAGAATTTTTCAACCCCCAGAGGGGTGGGTCCAGCAGATTATTGGCTGGCCGGGATTTATGACATCAAAACCACCAATAAGATAATAAGGGTGAGGTGGTTCGACCACAAATTCGAGCATTGCCCTGTTCAATTAACAGGACAAACAAAAATAAACCTTGTCCTATCTAGGCAAAGTGATAGTTTTATGATCTCAAGATGCATAATACTAAAAGATAAAGAGACAAAATTTCATAAAATAGGATATTTAGGTTTATACAATACGAAATTAGAGTTAATTTTAACAATATTCAGTACCCGGATATATTGCTTCTCAGAATACAAGAAAACATTTTGTTAAAGAATTCGAGAAAGAAATAATGTTACCAAGTCGTAAATCTACCAATATAAAAGAACGTTAAACAAGAGGCTATTATCTTACAGGGAAAAGATAAAATATAAGACATAAAGAAAATAACGTATGTACATAAGGAATGGTTAGCAATAATAAAGAAAGATTTGATTATTTTCGAATTTTCATAACACCTTCTATAACAGCTTTTAGTGATATCCACGCTGCTAGGCTCTTTACTATGGACCTTTTGGTGGAAACTCTTGTCTTTTATAAGTTGTTCTAGAAACCTGCAAATTGTTTATGATTTCATCATACCGACGCACTGTGGTCAGAAACCAGCAAAAAGCGGCCAAAACTCTAAAAAATAAATCTACGCAGAATGTAATTTAAATATATTTATATTTACAACTAAACATTCAAAAATTAGTATTCGTAATTAATTTATGCATATTACAATACATTGTGTTATAAATAATACTTGAAATATAATGCTTTTACAGCTTACATACTAAGCCAAATTTTAACCATTGCGTTGAAGGTGTGTATCTTGCTAAATTAAAAAAGCGTCAAAATTGCCTACTGTACTCACGAAATAGTTTTTCAAGCACGATGGAATATCATAGTTACTGCAATTTTTTAGTGTGATTTCAATGAAAAATTCAATGTTCATAGTTAGCTAAACAATGTTCAAGTTTTCTTTATTCATCTTGAAATTTGAAAATGTTATCCCCTGTGGTCCCATGTGAATTTATGTTGTAATATGAGAAAAAGTATATATTTTTTAAAGAAGTAAAAATCAGCTCAGGAAATTTGCGGGTCTTTTAGTAATCGATAAAAAGAACAAGCAGAAATACATTTAAATTTATCTATTGTTCAAATATTCTGTATATATTCAATTTATTATGCTTTTCGTGTCTTAAACTGGTAGCTAATGTAGAGCGCTTTGTTTTTTTTTGAACCGCCTTCACTCCGCCCCCCGCCTCCCCAATAAAATAAATTTTATTAGTCAAAATTGAAGCCCGGTACTTTGGTATCGGTGGGTTAATTTTAGAATAAAAAATCTGGGAATCCAAAGCATAACCACAACGAATTTCGTTTTGTTACTTTTTGCAAATTCTGGCGACTATTTTGACCATGTTCCCGAGGTAATATCAAAAAGATAGAAGTATACGTTTTTCTTAATTTTTGATGTAAAATACGATTCTAAAGTAAAAAAAAATTTTTGAAATTTTTTCAAATTTTGGCGCTCAAAAAACGAAGACATTGTTTTTAGTTTTCGATGTAGAATCCAAATCTGAAGTCAAAGCTGCAAAATTTGAAAAAATGAGAACGGACGGACAGACAGACAGAGAAAGTTTCAAAAAAATTGGTGAGGTACACCTTGTCAATGCCCCTTGTTAAAAACTAAATTTTTATCACATATAATATCACTATGTCAACAAATCGCAAATACCGATTACATATCTGTAATCAGGAGAAGATTCTAAGTTGATTTCATATATAACATGTCCTGTAAAGTTACGGCAACATGACAACAGACCAACGGACAGACTATGTCGAAAAGTCGCTATTTTCGATCTTGATTATCTCAAAAACTATTCGAGATATCGAAATACCGATTATGTATCTGTAATTAGGAGCAAGTTCTAAATTGATTTCATATATAACATGTCCTGTAAAGTTACGGTAACATGGCAACAGACCAACGGACAGACTATGTCGAAAAGTCGCTATTTTCGATCTTGATTATCTCAAAAACTATTCGAGATATCGAAATACCGATTATGTATCTGTAATTAGGAGCAAGTTCTAAATTGATTTCATATATAACATGTCCTGTAAAGTTACGGCAACATGACAACAAACCAACAGACAGACTATGCCGAAAAACAGCCATATTCGATCTCGATTATCTCGAAAACTATTCGAGATATCGAAATACCAATTATGTATCTGTAATTAGAAGAAAAGTTTAAGTTGATTTCGTATATAACATGTCTTGTAAAGTTATGGCAACATGGCAACAGACCAACAGGCAGACTATATCGAAAAACCGCTATCTTTGATCTCGATTATCTGGAAGACTATTCGAGATATCGAAATGCTGATTATGTATCTGTAATCGGGAGAAAATTCTAAATTGATTTCATATATAACATGTGCTGTAGAGTTACGGTAACATGCCAACAGACCAACAGACAGACGGAATGTACGAATTCAGATACGGATTTTTTTAAATTTCGTCAATAAAACAAATAAATAAATAAAATAATTTCTATTTTCTACATCACTTCGGATAGCAGAGACGCCAATAACACCTTATATACAAAATATTTAAGCAATTCTGAGTGTTATTTAGTTTTGGCCGGTTTTTCGTCATTTCCGACCAGTGTACGACGCCTTCCATGTTTTAGGTGTGATGTGAATTTTGCCGCTTTTTGTTTTAGTGATTTGTAAGGTAAGAATCAACAATTCTAGTTTTTGAATTGATTTTTATAGATTATTGTTTTCAAAATCTCTTTCAACACTGAAGATTTTTTCTAGATTATCTGTTAAATAGGTGTAATTTAAAAAATATGTAGAAGAATGTGCAGTCTTCTGTTGTTAAAGAGTGCCCAATACTTACGGTACGTACTCTTATACGGATTTCTATGTGGAACGTGTGCTTTATATTAGTGGAGATTTCTAGATTTTTTATAATTTTTTATTTAACTTTTTGTAAGCAGTGAGACACACTACATTTATATTAGACAATATTGTGTGCAAAAATTGACTGATGCAGTACCTTTAATTGTGTATTGTGGTGTTAATGACAACGAGCTTTTCTATTTCTTTTTAGCCAAACTACAAAGACACATTAAGCAGGCACCTAAGAAAGACTAACAGAAAGCTTGTTTTCGTAGAAGAAAACTTAAGCTGAAGCCAAACCTAAGATTTCTAAAGGGGCTAGCAAAAGAAGTGTTGCCGTTGAGCTCGGTATTGCTGAATCAACTCTTCAAAAGCGGCTCAAGTGTTGAAAACGTGCCAGTATCACCAGGGCGTTTCAGAAATATTTTTTCTGCAGCAGTGCAGAACGATTTAGCTAAATAAGTCCACGATTAAAATTAAACAAATGTCTATCGTCTGAAATGGAATACATTTTGCAAAGTTTACAAGGCTTACAACATTCGGTTTCTCAAGAAGTAAATACATTCAGTGGAGAAAATTTTAAATCTTAAAATTGGTTTTTTTATACAATGAATAAAAAGGTTGTTTAAAAATCGAACGTTTTATAATCTTTTTCGAACTAGTAATGCCGAATATTTGGTTCTGTAAACAATAATTGTTATAATTATGAGCAATTTCTTTCTTTTAATAAATAAATAATTAATGCCAATGATATTATTTCAATTGCTTATAATTATAACAATTATTGTTTACTGGTGAAAAGCTGCTTAAACTTTTTTTATATCAGCATGACAAAGTGTTCGAAAACACTAGAAAGACTTATGCTATAAACCCTTGAAACCCGACTTGAACAAATTAGAAAAATCGCTCTTGTCTCGAAAAAGTTGATTCGTAAACTTTTTAACTTTTTTTTGGATGTATTAAATGTCCTTTAATTATTTAATCATTTTATGCAACATTCTGTATCATCAAAGCTTATAAAACAGGTGTTAAAAGAAACTTAATATAACACAGAGATGATAGAAATAAGGAACATTTATTTTTATGGTATTTAAAGGCAAAATAAATCATTTGAAAGAAATTTCTTAATTAAATTAATTAAAAAGTAGAAAAATGTGTTTTTTATCATACTTATTACATACCATAAATAAAACTGCAGGTATAACGTAGTACTTTATTGCAATTGTATAATCATTATTACAACTAATTTGTGTGTAATAAAAACAGTACCTTAATTGTGCATAATTAATAGTGTTATAAAAGGCCAAAGTTTGCATGCCTTCGTGTCATTTTTGAACAACTACAACCAGGTAAGTTTATTAGATATGAGTTATTTTCACTTTTGATATTATTGTTAGGACTGATTTTAATAATCCCTGGTAAGTACCCATACACATAAAATCTAGTATCTAAGTATCTTTGACCCATTTCTCGGCTTTATTGTTCAAGGACACGTTGCCCATCAGGTGTACTTCGATCCACTCCGGTCTCCGATTTGCCGAGTTAGAGCTGTGGCAGTTCTATTTTATGTTGACTGGAAACTACCATCCCCGGGTCACTAAAATGCGTTTTTTCTCTAACCCTATGTACTTTATACGAAGTACCTGGGTAACTCATCTCATGTGTATGTACACAGTGACCTGCTGTCAAGGCCCAGTATGATGAGATGATTGATGCACCACATTGAAGTTTCTGGGTGCTATCTACGTGTATTACTATACATACCATAAACTTAAATTTGTCTATACAAGTAGATGCACCTCCAACAATGCGTTTGTCATCGTTATCATCATAAATACGATTTAAAGAAAAACCTAAAATTAAAATAAATTAGTACTTAGTTTACAAAAAAAAACTATAATAATATGTGACTGCTCAGAAGACAGCCTAAAGGTAAATGGTAAATCTAAATAATGAATTTGAAATATCTCTTAGATACTAGATTTTGTGTGTATGGGTACTTACCAAAAATTATTAAAATACTAAAAGTGAAAATAACTCATATCTAATGGAGATCCTTGTTTGCAGTTGTTCAAAAATGACACGTAGGCATACAGACTTTGGCCTTTTATAACACTATTATGTACAATTAAGGTACTTTTTTTTATTACGCACAAATGAGTTGTAATAAAGATTATTTGATTACAATAAAAGTACTATACCTGCAGTTTTATTTATGGCATGTAATAACAAACACATTTTTCTACTTTTTAATTATTGTTAGAATAAAATTAAGAAATTTCTTTCAAATGATTTATTTTGCCTTTAAATACCATAAAAATAAATGTTCCTTATTTATATCCTCTCTGGGTTATATGAAGTTTCTTTTAACACCTGTTTTATAAGCTTTGATGATACAGAATGATTAAATAATTAAAAAACATTTAATATATTCAAAAAAAGTTAAAAAATCTACGAATCAACTGTTTTCGAGATAAGAGCGATTTTTCTAATTGATGTTGAAGTTGGGTTTCCAGGATTTACAGCATAAGTTTTTCTAGTGTTTTCGAACACTTTTTCACGCTGATATAAAAAAAAAGTTTAAGCTGCTTTTCATCAGTAAACAATAATATTATTAGCATTAATTATTTATTTATTAAATGAAAAAATTGCTTATAATTTATAACAATTATTCTTTACAAATACAAATAATTGGCATTACTACTTCAAAAAAGATTATAAAACGTTCAATTTTTAAAAAACCTTTTTATTCATTGTATAAATAAAACCAATTTTAAGATTTGAAATTTTCTCCACCGAATGCACTTTGTAACTTTACTTTGCGTTACATTGATATTTAAAACTAGGATCTCTTGGTCCCAGACGAGCTAAACTCAGTTGGTAGCCTTAGGTGAGGATTCTTAAGTTATATATACAATAAAACACATCATAAGTTAGCGATACGTATATTGAAAATCTTAGAAAAACAAAGATCCAACAAAATTAGAAACCAAAGGTTTGTTCTAAAAGACATGTACTACAATATTTCATATAAAGTTAAGAAAACGTTTGTTTAAATCTACAAACATGATATGATAAACCACAGGTCTGTTATTAAATTTCTATCTTAAACCCAACAAAAACACTAAAGATACCGATTATTTAAGTTGGGCGCCAGACGTAGTGTTTATCAATAAGATATAAGACACAAAAAAATGATAGGCAGTTTTATTTAATCAATATGTTTATCGCAAAAACACGAACAACACAAAAACGAATAAAACGGGAAGGACACTCTTGAACACGAGTGAAAAACCTTTTTAATCTTAAATAATCCTGACTAAATAGAGGTGACGCACCCTACTTTAATTAACAACTAGGTTAACAAACAAATAACCATCAATAATAGCAACTTAATTATAAATAAACAAATAGATATTCATAATATTAAATATATTTAATCATTGAACAAGTGGATATCATCGATAGCAACTAATTATCAATAAACAAATAGATATCCACAATACTGAATATATTTAATTGTTAGAATAAGTGGATTTAAACAATAACCAATAAATGTCACCAAATCACAGTATAACAACCAACGTTTCAACTTGTCGTATGGATAGATTTTAAAAAATAAACGTTAAAACAAAACACAAGTATAACTTACAGCTTTATCATATTCCTCTGAGGATCTACATTCAATGCTGTTTGCCGGATTTTGATTGTTAATCCAGTACCATTGTGTACCACACCTTTGTGAGGTTATGAACGATACTACCTCTGTTGAATTCCTAGCTCATATTAATAGGAAAATCAAATTATTCTGGTTTTTCTGTGGTAAACCACAGGATTTTTACTTGAAGCAACTTCGAAAACCATTCAATAATCTCGGATTTTCCAGGTCATAAACAACCATAATAGAATTAAAAGTCTAAAATAAAAATTCACAAATCGCGAAGAAACTCACTAACACAATATTTATTCAGACCCCGCTGAAGAACTCTTTCAATTCCGATGGCAAAATTATTACCACCAAGATGGCAACCAACCTGTTGATTTTGCAACTTTTTTTGCAATCTTTCTCTCTCAAATGAAACCGGAAAGACCACACCTAAAAAAAGTGTCCACCCATCGCTAAATTTTTAAATGTGAAATGACTAAAATTACTCTAATTTAACTGGAGAGAAAATCAATGGTCTAGGATCGCTCTTTCGCTTTTTTAAATTAAATTAGAATTTCTAAAGAATTATCAAACACAATTAAAGTCTTGATACGGTAGAATAACGAATATTCAAAAAAATGTTAAAATCGGACCGTTTAAAGGCATTTTATTCGGGGATTCCCCGAGGACAACAAAATTTGCATTTCCCTACAAAGGATGATTTTAAATAAGAAAAACTTAAAAATATAGAATTCCTAATTCAATTTCATCAATGAACAAATCAAATTTTGAATTCAACAATAAATTGCGGAAATTAACTTAAATAAGTCAAATGTATCCATCCACATTCTTTTATGACACTGTCGTACCAACTTAGAATAATAAAATCTTGGCGGGATTTTAGGAAATTTAAATAATTTTATGACGACGAGTAACGAATCGTTACAAGAGTTTATTATCAGAACTCACACCTTTTTGAGATTTTTGAAATCAATTAGAGAAATAGATTGAACAATTACTAAATCATAAAACATTTATAAGAGAAATCTTAAAAAAAATTTATATCTAGAATGTACAGCAAAAAAATCTAATTAAAATTAGTCAATAAAAAAAAATTAAATTAGAACAATAGGAAACAACATTGAAACTACCTCAATATTAAACCACTTGCCAAAAACATTTTATAGCAGCTGGCTGTAACCAGGTCTGGCTAAAGAAAAATATCTTAAAAACAACATTAGAAAAACACACAAACAAAAATTTCAATTATCTCTCCTACGTCGATAAATAATGAAAGGAACAACTTCTTTTTACATTAGATAAATAAAAGAATTTAATAACACATACAAGTTATACTATCAGAGAAAAGAAATTGTTATGTTAAGCAAAAACTCTACCAACTCAAAGTATGTTTGAGTTTTATAAAGCGATTTAACAAATTAAATAAATCTGAGAAAATTTAATAGAAAGAAAACTCCGGTAGTCAGGAAATATGTATTCAATACGTTTTTTCATTCAATAATTAAAAGCTTAAACGTTGTTGACGCCGATAATTCCAGAAGGAAGCACGCTGATAATTTTGCCACCAAGTGGTCCAGCGCTACGAGAGCGTTTTCTTTAGCTAAAAATTCCCCCAAAAATCTGTAGCTGTCGCCACATAAAGTCCAAACGCAGCTTTTATAAAATTTGTAGGTGGTCCAGGCTACGCCTCTACCAAAAAGCTGGAGGAGAAAACAAGCCCTATCACCCCGCGAAAAGCAAACAAGGAAAAAAATTATTCTTACCCCAAGATTAGACTTTCACAACACTACACTCGCACGAGACGATAAGAGGGAAGTTTCTGGCACAAACTCGACTCCGCGCTAAACGCAGCTCTTCACGCCGCCACTCTTAAATAAAATCTCTCCAGACCAGACAAATGAGTTACTAAAATATATTTTAAGAATCGGAACCTATACCCTGTATCTTGCTTGCTATATTCTAAAACTGATCCAAAGAATTTGTCAACTCTAAATGATCAAATATAGAAGAGGACCAAAGAAAATTATAAGCCCGTATCTCAAGGTGTATTCTCAAGTATCCAAAACTTCTCATATAAAGAGAAACTACAAAAGAAAAATACGGGTATACCCCGAGAGCACAGATTAACAACCCTTATGTAACGAAAGCGGAAAACTTACCGAAAAAACTTCTTGAGAAACTGAATGTTGTAGCCTTGTTAAACTTCACAAAATGTATTCCATTTCAGACGATAGAAGTTTGTTTAAATAACGGCTTTACATTTTCGGAATGAGTCTTACTTGCTTGTCATTAAACATTTCTGTAGTTCGGCGTATGTCTTAAAAACGAATATCGTCGGCTTCATATGAAAAGTGCATAAGTCCAAAATTTGAATAAAATGAAATCTTAATGCCTTCTAATTTAGAGTTACCTTTTCCACAGATTAAATTCCAAGATACTGCGTAAAATTAATAGATGACGCTGAAATAGCACAAATAAAATGATGCACAATCCCACTAGCATTGACAGTTTAAAGCAGTTGTTTTCTTTACCTGCTAAAACAGGTTTTTAGGACTTAAGCACTTTTCATGTGAAGCCGACGATATGTGACACAATTTGAAGGTTGGGGAAATTAAAATTAGAATTTCAAAAATTTGAAAATAAATTTATTACGTGACGTCAGGGTCGTTAGAAAAGAATTTGCAACACCATTTTCCATTTCCCCTTAAGTACTAGTCATTAGATTAAAATGCGATGACGTCATTAGGATGCGGTGTGATGACTCATGGATGCCTCTGTTACTACTTACACGTTTGCTGAAGCTAATAATATTGAACATCCTTTTAATAAAGTAAGCAAAATGGCTGGTGAAAGCTGGATTAATGGATTTTGTAAAAGACACAATATTATATTGCGGCAACTAGAAAAGTGTTCTTTGGACAGACTAATGGCTTTCAATAAACCACAAGTCCACAGATATTTTACAAACCTTAAATCTCTTTACAAACGAAAGAAATACACCACACTCAATTTTTGATATGGACGAAACCGGTTCGTCTACAGTACCCAACAATTACCGGTGATTTTGACTACCAAAAGCAAAAAACTCATTGGTAAAGTTTCTAGTGGAGAACGTGGACAATGTGCTGTGTGAGTGCCACCGGAAACTGCATTCCTCCGGCATTAAGTTTTCCCCAAAAACGAATGAATGAAGATCTTTACACAAATGCGCCTCCTGGAGTATTTAAACTGATTTCAAATTCGGGATTTGTATACATGGATTTATTCTACCGGTGGATGATGCACTTTAAGAATTACAGCAAACCTAGTGCTAAACACCCAGTACTACTAATTCTTGATAATCACAGCTCATAGAGAATTACAAGTGATTCAATTTTGTAGAGACAATTACATTGATTTGCTATCACTTCCACGCACTCAAGTCACAAGATGCAACCATTGAACATAGGTTTCTTTGCTTCGCTCAAACATGCCTGCAACACTGAGTGGGACAATTGGATGGTTAGCAATGCTAGAAAAGTTATTATTCAAAAACAGGTTGCAGGTTTATTTAGTACTGCTTATACTAAAACTGCCAACATGGAAAAGGCTCAAAATTCGTTTCGAAGTGCAGATATTTTTCTTTAGCAATTCGGCGATGAGGACTTTGCTCCATCATTAGTGACAGATGTATGCCTTGAAGGGTTTACAGACAACGTTCTTGAGACAACCTTAGTAGAAGAACCACCACAACCTGGATGTGTTGAGGACACCCGCAAGGCAAGGCAAGTATTTTATTTACAACAAGATATTAGAAGATACCATCATAGAGAACGTTTTACCAGTTTTAGCATCGCAGCCAGGATGTTCTACAAATGTCAGCTTGCAAGATCTTTATGCAGAAGTTAAATTTGCTGCACTACAAATATAAGCATCGGTGTTTTGGATTTAGACATTGTTTGTGAAGACGGCGCAGTTATTTCTTCGAATAAAGAGAAGAGGAAAATAATAAAGCAACTATAAAAGCATTAGAATTCATTCCATTACCATACAGAAAACAAAAGCAAAATCGTTGCGAAAGTAAGTTTCAGAAGTCCGACATACTATCAAGCACGCCGTTCAAAGATGAACTAGAAACATGCGTTCAAGAAAGAAACTGTAAGAAAGACGCCAAAAAGTTGAAAGCAGTAAAACAGGTCTGCAATCAAAAAAACATTTAAGATTTAGGAAATTGTACACTGTCCAGGATGCTGTCAGCAATATACGGAACCTCCAACTGAGGATTAGATAAGGTATTGCAAGTGTGAAAGAATCAATCATGTACCACATGCGTTAAAGGTGTTTTCATTTGTTTTAATTGTGAAATATACTTTTTTTTGTATTATTTGTACTTACCTATTTTTACAGTGAAGATGGATTTCTAAGCAATAAATGTGCAATACAATTAATTAACAGATATCCCTATGGTTTCCCATCTTAAGGATAGACAACTTCTTATAAAATATCATGCGCACTCTTGAGCATACAATTGCGTACGTTTGTACGTTAATAAGCATAATTAGACCTGCAATCTATTTAGAACGGACGTAAAACTGACGTGTATTAAACAGAACCTGCAGGTCAATCTTTAGTCCCCAACTTTTAACTAGTTGGTAAATCTCATTGTTTTATCGCTTTTTATAATGGCAGATCCGAGCAATAAAACGACCTTTTTAACTGAATTCATTAATTTGCATCAACAACTTCCATGTTTATGGAAAATTAAAAGCAGATCTTATTCGAATAGACGCGAAAAATATAATAAAGCCTATGAAAAACTGCGTTCAGGTTCTATCAGCAAGTCTTTGACCCAGAAACATTTTTTTTGCTTTAATTATCGGTTCCTGTAATAGAAGAATTAGAAAAAGTGCTGCTGCTTTTATTAAAAATGATTGTATCACTGTGTGAACCTCCAGGACTCACAAAACTCTTGTTGGGTAAGTGCATGTATGGTGAAATCCAGAGATTGCCTGCAGTCCAAGAACTGTCAATTTAGGAACTGAAAGCAGCGACGATTGATAAACTGAATCATGTGTGACGCACGACAGTTCAGATCTTCAATTCAGATCGTACAGTCCTGGAACTGCAAGCCGATTGTGCGTAAATGTCTACCTTAAGTGTGCCCATTTACACATCTTGACAAAAATTAAGATATTGTAAATTACATTGAATGTGAGCCATAAAATAAACTATTCTTATGTTCTTAAATGTATACATCTTAAGTTAATCCAGTGGAACTTGTGCATTAATAAAAATAAAACAGGCATTAGTGATTGTTCACTAAGTACGTATTCTTGTACACATTGAGCCTAGGTTCCGTGTGACTTCGATAACTTGCACTTTAAAAATACCTACCGCGGTTGGAAAACCTCGGATTCGACAAAATTCTAGTTGGCAGCAAAATGACCGTAGTCGTTGAAGCCACTAAACCCAAGGGAACTGCGACCTGTAGCCGCAATCATAAAACAACAACAATAACCCATTTACTTTACTTTTTCATTTTGACACAAATAAATGTCAAGAGTTTCAAAAAAAATTGCTGTACATCAATACACCTGCTAGCCAGAAATTCATGTAAACAGATTCTGTTAAGATTACCTTACATGTTACTTTTTAAAAAACAAGTTTCATATAACATGATCTGTTATTTTAACAGGTATATGCATGCGATACATATTTGCATTTTATGTTATGGTATAACATAACAACTTTTCATAGGTAAGTACAACAGGGCTGTTATAGCAACCATAAAGATACATATACATATGTACTTGACATTAATAAAGGACCGATCTGACTTGGTTTTCAACTATAAAAGCAGCTTATCTTCTTGACTTAAAATAAATCTTGCTTTTTTTTGTTAAGGATTTAATCTTATTTGGAAATGCGAAAATGATGATATGGACGAAGTTCTGGAAATCGGGATACTTTTCTATTAGTGCGAAGTAATTGAAGAAAACTCAACCACTTCAGAAATCTGTGAAAATCCATGACTCGAAGAGCCATGCTATGTTAGCGGTTTAGATCCGCAACTCTAGCGAACAAATATACCCGGATTGACTTCGCTATAGGTATAATTGACCAAAATTTTTGAATTTCGTTTTGATGTCTGAAAAGAATTTAAAGCACATTTTTAGTTTTTAAAATCTAAGACCGTTATGACAATTGAGAAAAAACCATTTTATGTTAAAGCATAGTGCCATTTCGGTTAATAAAACGCAAAAATGTTATTAAGAAAAATTGTTCAGAATATGAAATTATGACTAATATTTGCAAACTTTCACAAATGTGGGGTTACTTGGACTAAATCAGTATTTGTTCCTTTTCGGCCATCGGTCTTCCGACATTCTCATAAGATGTCCAAACCATTGTAGAATGCCAAGTTTAATGCGGTCCAATATAGTTTCTTCTGCCTTCATGCGTCTTCTAATTTAATCTTTGATAATGTGCTGTAATCTAGATAATCCTGCACTACGTCTCAGGTAATTCATTTCGATGGCATTAAATCGTCGGGTAGTGTCTGCATTGGTTGTCCAGATCTCGCGTCCATATCGTACAACCGATTCAACCATAGCTTTGCCTACTTCTTTCCAGTTTTTTAAGACGACCTTAACGTCAACATATAGATTAAATAGTAAAGGGGATAGGCAGCATCCTTGTCTCAATTCCTTTGGGACAATGATTGGATTGAATAGTTGTGTTCCCACTTTGATGCATGATGTGTTTCTCCTATAAAGTTCTTGGATTATTGTTAACATATGTGGGTTGATGTTCAATTCTCTTAAAGCGGTCCACAGTATTTGTTGGGGTATTGTGTCATACGCTTTTCTAAGGTCGTTAAAAGCTATAAGTAGTTCTTTCCCTGTGGCTGTTCTCTTCTCGGCTAACTGCTGTAAAATGACAAGGTGATCTGTGCATGAGCGTCCCTCGATAACACTACTTTGTTCTTCCCCAATTTTGTTTCTCATATCTGTATACAGCTTGTTATTTAGTATTTTCCCAAACAGGCGTCCAATACTGCAAGTAATACTAAGGCCTCTGTAGCAGCTTGGGTCTGTTCTATATCCTTTTTTATAAATCGATATCAAATACGATTTTTTCCATTCCTGAGGTATTTTGATTAAATTACAGCAGTTAATCACAGCTCTGTAAACCTAGAGATAACTTTAGTACCCCGTATTTAAATAATTAGTAATGGGCACATTTCTTGGACCTGGAGACCTACCGTTTTTTATTTTTATCAGCAGTGCTTGTTGTTGTGATTCTGTAGATTTTATCTGATTTCTGTTGGCATTTTCTTCATTGTTTTCTATTTGGCTTGCCTGGTATGTTCTTGTTTCGGTTAAAAGTGTTCCATAATAGTCTTCACACTTTCGCTATCGGGTTCAACATTTTGTTTGTTTCATTTGTCTTCATCTGCTTAATTGTTTACCACACTTCTGTGGATTGTGCTTTCCCGATTAGACTTTCTATTCTTCTGCATTTTTGTTCTCAAAATAAATTTTGTTTCTTTGATTTTCTTTACCTCTCTACTTTCCCTTTTATAGATTTTTCGACTTTCAGCACTTCTGCACGTTAGCCAGTCATTGTAACATTTGTTTTTTCTTTTATCAGTTTTTCTGTGTCTACTGTGAGCCACGAGGGCTTCTTATTTCTCTTATCTCTGAGTAGTACGCCCACAGCTTGCATGGCTTCCAAGTGCAAAGCTGTCTTGATATTTTTGTATTTATTTTCAATGTCTTTACTTTGTGGTAGTCTATGTAGTTCTTGATTTAACCGATTTTCATATAGGTGCTGAATGCTATGTTCTTGCAGTAAATGTAGATTATATCTTTGTTTTTCCTTCATATTGTTCACTTCCCTGGTGAATTTTTATTGTTTGTTAAAATGTGCATACTAGTTTAGCTTCCAGGGCATAGTGATCTGATCCACAGTTTAGTCTTTTCTTCACTCTACAATCCTGCCATTTAAACTGGGTTTTTTGTTTAGTTATGAAGTAGTCAATTATGGACTTCTTATTCAGGGATGGTCTCTCCCATGTACACCTGTGAATCATTTTGTGTTTAAAAAAACCATTCACAATTCTTAGGTCAAGTAATTTGCAGTAATCTATTAGCGTTTCTCCCAAGTTATTTATCACCTGTTCGCCAAGCTTTTCATTACTTCGTCTCTTGTAGCGAGGCCTACTCGAGCCCTGAGATCGCCTGCTATTATTATCTCTCGATGGCAAAGAAAGCTGTTAACTACTCTTTCTAGATGGCCGTTCCATTTGTTGTGGGGAATCGTCATTAGGTGCATAGGTCGCTATAACTGTAGTGACATATCCATAGATGGATAGCGTCAAAGTCATTATTCTTTCGGTTATATATTCGAAGCTCTTGATGTATCGTTGATTGGTTTTATCAACTAGGATTGAGACTCCTGCCGCTGACCTTTGGGATTTATGTACCTCTGACCATAAATAATTAGTCAACTCCTCCTCCCCAACCCTTCTTCTTGGTTTCAGTAAATATGGCAATATCTGATCTGCTTTGGTTGGTTGCTTGGATGGCTAGAAGTTCCGATGACTTGTTGGATATACCAATTAATCAGTCTCATCTGTATAAAGTTTTTTGTAGGTGGTGAGTTGCTGGCCCATCGCCCTAACCCCCATTCTTAGAGAATCAGGTTCTTGTTCAAGGTGTGCTTCTCTAGTCGCGCTGCTCGCCTTTTAAGGCGCCGGAGACCCTCTTTTCACCCTCTCTCGTTCGCTACCTCATGTACACCCATTGTACGCCAAGCAACCGACAGTTATGCGGCATAATGGCTTCGAGGACGTGAGAGTAGGATTTGCTGGAAGAGCTGAGTTCTATCCCTAGAACCCCCGACTCCATTGTCGGGAAACAGTGGACATTTTTCCGAGTTTTATTACAGGAGAGCCTTGGCAACTCCTGCTGCCTTAAAGATCTTGTACCAGCCTTGAGCAAAAAAAATGAAAACGCTAAATTAAATTCTTTTAAAGAGAATGTATTTGATTTTTGTAAATATGTATATTACAGAAAGAAAAACGCTTACAACTAGAAGAAAAGAACGTAATAATTTCATAAACAAATATTTTTGTAAGAATGATTGTTTTGTTTATAAAGTTAGATTGATACTCTAGAAATAAATGATAAATTGAGGCAACAGTTTAAATTAATTTATTAATTTAATTTTTAAATAAATAGTTCGGTTAAAATTGAAAAATAATTATAACACTCTACCGCTAATAGAAAATTAATTAAATTTGTACGCTTTTCTGTTAACCTATTCAAGAGTGGTATGCGTATTACGCACTCTCAAGCTTCCTTTATATTCGAGGTTACGCTTGTGTGAAAACACATGTGGTGTGAGCTATTTGCAAATAAAAGTAGACATGGACAAGCGTATCATTATTTACAAAGCAGCAATTTAATACTTTTCACAGACTTTTTGTTAATAGAAATAACTCAGACATTTTGTAAAACAAACCATCGAATTAGTATGTTTCACACTAATTAACTAATCGTAAAATTAATGCAACGATTTAAAAACGAAGCAAACGAAGCGGCCTCATTTAGATCAAATTTGAAATATTCAGTAAAAGGATTTTGTGAACCACTAAACTATTTTGTTTGTGGCGATTAGCACACATACCATTAATAGATAATTAACTTTCGGTCTTTTCCCCCGAAGTTGTAATTATTTCAAGTGGAAGTAGCCACAAGAAATTTGAACGGTTTAAATATTTTTTCGAATTCCATCGACGACAACTGGAAATTCAGCCAGCACCAATTAATATAACAGTTTTAGATTATTTATTATTGTGGGTGTGGATTCATATAAAAAGTTGTATCTTTGATCTGATTTACTAGATGTGGAAGGAGCATACAAAGACCACCTGCAATTTAAAGAGTGTGATGATGTCTATAGATTGCTTGTTATATTAATTGGTAGAATTTGTTGTCATTCTTAACATTTTCACTGTTAGTTATTATCAAATGAGAAGAATGAAATTCTTGATTTGCAGTTGGCTGTACATGTCTATATTTCTCAAACACTTTTATGAGTGTATTCCCATTCATAAAAGTTAACGACGTTTACTCGTTTGTTATGATCCATAAAGTTATTTTACTAATTTTAATTAGCTGCAATTCCTTCAATTTCTTTTACTCATAATTTGTCGTCGTGTATGTCTCCGTTGGAATAATTAATATTCACGCGATACGTACAGGAACCAATTTTATTGCAATTAATACAGAAAATGTGAGTGGCCCCAAAAACCTGTATTTTTACCTTTGAGGCTGCCGCCCAGATGTTATTTAGTGAAATGTGCGTTCGAAATGAATATTAAATATTATTTCGAATACTTGTCCAATCGCTCTGTGTGAGTAAGTATTTATGAGCACCTAACAGCAAATTTATATTTATACAAAACTTTACACTTTACGCTCATTCCATTAAAACAGATTTATATTTATGCAAATTTTATTTTTTTCTTCTTTTATAAATGCCGTTGTAGGCAAGAGTACAGAATCAAACCACTTCATAATTTGATTTCATTAAACATATAAGGGAAGACATATTTTGATGAATCTTTTATTTACTGAATTTGACATATTTAACCTGGAGATACATAACTATTTCAGACCTTTTTGATCTTTTATACTTGTGTTCTTATTTTCATTACTCTTAATTAATTTATCTTTTTATTTAACCAAGTTGGGTTAGTAACGAGATGGAATTAAATGTAGCAATGATTGCCTCAATCTATCATTTATTTTTAGAAAAGAAGTAAGTTCAGTATAAGCAGTTCATTGCAACTTTTTTCAAAATGATGTTTGAAAATAACTCCTTAGAGTAAAACAATCAACATTTCTTAATTACAACATTTCTTAAAACTTAAAACTCAATATTAAAGCCAAACAAATTTAGGCATTTTGTTTGTTCTAATTTAGAGTGAAGAAAAGATAACCTTTCGTGCAAATGATGCATCGACAATTAACTGCGCGTGCACAGCGGTTTAAATCGTGACATCCAACTTCAAATAGTTGAGCAACTTTTAAACCATCTAAACCAAAGGAATTAAGACAGTCGATCTAATCTTTTGATAATCATTCTTGAGTTCGGGCTAGAACCATTAAAGTCCAGCGTCTTTCTGGATCTTTTTCTATTATTTATTTCTAATATCTTATCAGTTCAAGAAGAATACATCTGATGCTTTACCTTCCTATAACGCAGTGTTGAAAGTGAAAGAAGATTGTTATTCAGGTGACTTAAATAAAACGGAATTTAAGGCAGATGCTCATTTAGAAACATCTTAAAATTCTTTCAGAAAATATGGCGACAAAAGTTAGTGATGAAGAAGTGATTTGAATTTCAAAATAGGGTTCTTAAATGACATTTGCCAAAGTTAAAAGTTTAGTTAGTGAGTTAGTGACGAACATAGGGAAGTGTCGGATTTATTACGACGATAAGTTAGTTATATACCTACTTTTACGACTTCATATCTGCAAATTTGTTTATCGGACCCATAGCTAAAAGAAAGTGTTTGGCGAGTTTTAGGTGAGGAAGCAATGATACTACGAGTACTATTATCAGAACACCTCTTTAAGCAGTTAGATAGCACAGGAGATTAAATTATGACTACGTGGATTTCACCAGTTCTGCGTAATATCCGGAGGTGTGCAAATCTTGGTTGTGGTCTCTTCGCATTCCGGGGTTTCTACTGTCTCATCGGGTTTTGTAGGTTTCCCACTTCTAGTTGCAGTCCAGGTTTACCTTGCGTTTTTTCTCCTCCTAGCAGCTTGAAAAACTTCCACATCATGATAGACAGAGTGGACTATTGTTTACCACAACAAAATTCTTGCTTTCAAGTTTCATTTCCAAAACGCGTATAAATAGGTTTGGTTCTGAGACAGACTATTTGTATTCGTCACCCACTCAAGCCAACTCGCACAACTCAATGCACTATGAGCTACGAGTATAGTCAGAACATGTCATCACATCTAATACATATCAGTCATGATAAGTATTGTTCCCATCTTAGTCTCATCGTAGTCGGCACCTTTACCACAACAACACCCATACACATAACAATGTACTTCAAATTTAACTCCAACGTCGCTCCTCTACAACAATCAGCTTCCCGATCACCACCGCGTAAAACTAGCGATTCTGGTATGTTGTCGCTATTGTTAGTACGTTAACGGTTAATCATCAATTCACAAAAATCAACAAATTCGTTTGAAGAGACAAAAAAGCCCTGAAAATGAAACACATAAGAAGTGTGTTTAAAAAACTTTTTATTATACATTTTTTAATGTATTCATAATTAGCCTTTTACATAGTTTACATTCGATAAAATCAATGTTTAAAACATTTTTCTGTTTCTAGAGACAATGCTTCTACTCCCCTTTCAAACGCTAGCATCGCATCTTCATCGAGAATTGAAAACGACGACCTTGCAGTTTTTTCTTTATTTTAGGGAATAAAAAAGTCACACGGCGCCAAGTCAGAACCGTAAAGTAGGTGAATGACCATTAAAATGTGAGACATTTGAAGCACTGTTGTAGTAAAATTGATAACCAACAGATGATAACATGCCACTCAGCGGTAACGTTTTTTGTGTCTCAAGTGGTACGTACCGACGTTACATTCTTTTCAACACTTTGTGATCTTCTTTTAATAGCGGTTTCTCACTTTCGAAGACATAAACTCTTGATTACCTTTTTAATTCTAAGTCAAACTTGTATATGTAGGTTTTATTTCCAGTTACAATGTTGAATACGTGCCTATATATTGTCGTTATCAGATTCTCCAAGCAGATAACGACACCACCAATTTTCCGACAAGTTAATCAACAATGATTGGATTTTCGACGCCATAGCATTTGCCGAAGTAACGGGTGGCACTGTGCCACCAATACAAAGACTTTCTCCATCAAGAACATCAATTACCTTCAGCCTGGAAAGCTGAAGCAGAAACAAAGAAAATTATAGTAATAAGTAGGCTTTCTTGATCTTTTGAAAGAATGAAAATAATTCAGGCGGAACTCCCTCCTGCAAATAACTTACCGTTTTTGGCAAAATATTCTTGCAGATAAGCACTAAAAGTTACAGTCATTTACGGGGAAGTTCTGAATTGGTATCTGGGCATTCTGAAACGCAATGTTAAGTTACAACAATAGTCTTATTGTTTTAACGTACATGGTTTTGTAAGAGCGGTTTAACAGAATGTTTCCGTTTACCATAAATGGCATTGATTGTTTATAGTTAGCAAAGAGAATTCTTACAAGTAGTTGTTATACGCTCTTTCAGTAATCGCCTTTTAATGATCTCCATTTAACAATATTAAGCAATTTTCATAATCAATAGATTATGTTTAAATTTTTTTTTAATTTTCTGCCAAAACGCAACTAAATTAGATTATAATTCGTAATTGTAATCTTTATACTTAATGATTTTACGTTTTTTAAGTAAGGCTTCTCAAATTATGATCAAATTGAAATTTGATCTGAACAATTACTTAATTAAATTTAAGATCGTTAATTTTCAAGCTTTTTTTATTTAAATCGTCCAATTTCAAAAATCGGAACATTCTGAAAGTGTCTTACGGCTATCCGATAGTAGGCAGGCCATCCATCGTTTTGAAAAATCTTTTGTCGGATGCTATCTACTGGCACTTCATCTAAAATATCGTCCAAATTGTTTTGTAAAAACTTTTCAAATGCCAACTTTTCCAAAAGATGGATAGGGGGAAACGGGCCGATAATATGGCCTGCTCGATCACCAAATTTGATTGGGTTATTATGTCTGGGGACCATCACTATGTAGATTCAATGCTTTTTAATAGTCCAATTAAACGCTTGTAATAAAACGTGGAATTTAACTCAAACTGACACGGACCTGCAACACGCAAAAATCACAAAATTAACGGTTGAAAATGCAAACATCAACACCACCAATGGTTATAAAGCCAAACCTACAACTAATAACGTGTTATCAAGTGTTTGATTTTGTGTGTCCAAACGGCTCCTTTGCATTCAAGTCACCTGTTAGTCCTAAGAATCTACAGGTGGCCAAAGGTGTGATATGTCATTTTAAAGGGTAAAGAACAAAGATGTTTTTAAAAATGATTGAACATAGTTACCCATTGGACTTTTCTTTTATAGCCTTATGAAGTAAAAGTTAAATTTTAGAGTCATAATTTTTTTAACTTTCTCCGGGTCTAATTTGTTTAATCACTTGTAGGAGTGGACGAAAATAACTAAAATCAATAGAGTAGCTAAGAAAGATTATAAAATTATCATTACTTTCAAATTAAAAGTTTCCAATAGTGCGGTGTTTACATTTAAATGGGGAAAAACGTCCAATTGGGTGAAATTAAGAAAAATGACAATTTCCCAAAAACCGTGACAATTTGTATAATAGTATATTAGGTTAGATAAGTTCCAAATCATGTCTTCTACCACCCCTTTTCGGATATACGGCGGTGAACCAAACACCCTGTATATAAATATATACACATCGAAAGCACGGCATATTTATTTACGCGGCGCACAAGCAATAGGCCGTCGACTGTGAACACAACGCCGCCTGGTTGAGTAAGTGAGTCAAATCATCAGGTGTTGGGGAACCCCAGAAAATCTTATTCTAGACAAACACTCGTCGAGATGATACGATAAAGGTACCTGTTGGAGATTCGTTATTCAGTCTGAAGACTGCCGGTAGGCGATTAATAAATAAACACAACCATAGCTTCATGTTCTATAGGGAATTTGTTATTTACCAAGTTTAGAAGCTCGTGACGCTTTGTTACAGTCCGAAATAATTGTACGGAATAGGTTACACAACCTCGGTAGCTAAATCTTAATAGATTTCGCGACTTCTGTAAATACTTCACGGAGAAGATCTCCAGGTACGATACGGAATCGCGCGTATATCAATACCGCGTCTGAGGTAAGACAAAACTGGATGCTGACTGACTAAAGATTTTCAAATGAGAAGACGCGTTGGGTTGACGCCATCTTGAAGCGTCCTTTCCCCTCTATGAAATGATTCGTGGGAATGACGACAAGATTCCGTTTATTGGAGAACAATGAAGCTGGGGAAACTAACTCACACTACCCTGTTTAAACTCAGATAGCCTCACAAAACTAATTAGCATGTACCGTCAAGTGGCAGGTCATAAAATTAATTATATGTCTGTTGCATTGACACAAGCTGCAAAATTTTAAGAATAAAGAAATATAGAATAACGAAATTGAGATACATTTAATTTTTAAGATGTTTGGGCTTTATTTATTAGCAACAGAGGAAGCGAGAAGGAAGAAAATAAGTCATTCGCGGACGAAACGAAAAGGTCAACATTCGGCTAACCGGAGAACTTTTATTTTCTAAATTTTTAAATATAATAGGAACGAACAACATTTATCGATAAGGTAAAATTAAATATCTAAAGAATTATATAAAATGTGAAATACAATTTGTAACTTTAGAATTTGGAAACGGAATGGGAATCTATACACTATTTACATTAATTATTAAACGGAATCTTATCATAGCGCTAAACGAAACGATAATTTCTAAATGATCTTAACAAATTCCAATATGTAATTTTAATTTATGTTGTTGATTATAATTATAACAGACTTATTATAATACTTAATAAATAAGTTGACTCGATGTTTGGCTCTAGTCACTCAACCTGAACGATCACCCATAAAAAACAATCTTCAACTCGTTGTATGATTTCCAACTTTAACGAAACGCAATCAGCTAATGTAAGTATAAGCATTACCTAACTAATGTTAGCATTATCTAAGTAATGCTGACAAGTAAATTTAACTAAAATTGGCCGTTAATGGGACATTACCTAGGTAATGCTAACGTTAACTGAATTTCGATCGGTGACATACCAATGCATTAAATCTACTTCTGTTGACAGTCGTAATTACAAACCGCATTTATGTTGCTTGGTTTACATAAATTACCTTCAAAACTGTTTATTTTTACGTAATTACCATTTTACATAATGAGGGGTTACTTATACTTTTAATAAATTATGGTGTGATCCGATGGAGCTCGTCGAGCTGAATCAGAAAGTATATAAATGGAAGGTTGCCTGCAATTTACAGACCTCTAGACAGGTTTATAAAAAATATCTGTGTAGGTTGCTATTAAAAAAAGGGGGGAAATTTGATATCGCTTCCGGTTAAACAAATATTGTTCTTTTAGCAGACATTTCTGGTTTTTTAAGCCACACTTTTACTTGATAAGAATGATAGTGTTAATATCATTGTATAAGAAGTACTGTCTTACATTAGTTTATTCGATTATCTCTTGTAGGCTTGAATGTTTTAAATGTTACGTTCTTAATTCGAATAGCTAACCTTGTTAAGATAAAAAACGATTTTGTGTTTCAGTCCATATTATTAAGACACAAAAATGCTTTTAACTCTTCATCTAATCTGCTCATTTAATCTAATCAAAACTTCTTAAAACCCATTATTTAGGATTGAATTAATTTGGAACAGATAAGAGAAAAACAGATACACTTAATTTGTTTCTCAAGTTTGTTCCATTTCCAGTTGGTTTATTTATAAAGCTAGAACGTTTTTCAAGAGGATGACTCGTGATGCTTTTTTGTGATTCTAAAACTTTTAACTTGTCATAAGCTGAGTATTAATTAAATCGTTTGATATTCCTATCCAAGGTTTTTCAAATATCTGATAATTTTTATACACTTTCTGTAGAGAAACAGATCTCAATTAGTGAACACATCGTTTTTGCAAATTTTATATGGGATGGGTACGTTTCAGGATATTCTAACTATTATTTTAGGATTGCAACTAATTTCAATGTCATACCTAAGTTAACATCAATTCGAATGTTATTATATGCGCGTATGCCAGTAACGTTTTGAAACATTACAGTTGCATTTACAGAGTTAAAATCGGTAAGTAAGATTCTTGTCGTTCTCGTTTATTTAGTCAAAAGGTAAAGAAAATTACACTTTTTGTATACCGTTTAAAAAGTGCATCAAGATAAAAATTTATTTTGGCTGTAACTTACATATCGATTACTAAAAGCAATTTAAAACCACTAAAATTTGCTCGTAAAACTGTTGCATTCCATATTTTTTACAAACTCATATTGAGTAACTCAATTACAAGTAATCATTGGACGGTTAGCTATTTGCTTAACAAGTCGATAATATTTATTTACTTTCGTTCAATAAATTTCGAACGATCGTATAATCTTGAAAATGGCTTGGCTTGTTCAGCTTTTAATTTTATTGTTCACCTCGTAATTTATTAGGCGTAAGTTGTTAACATTTACGAAAGCACCCATGTGAATGATCTTTAATTTCTTATTTGATCTCTTTTTGATTATAATTTATGTGAGTAGAGGACAGAATAAAGTTAATGGGTTACTTCCAGAATAAAAATTGAAGGTATGCCATAATTTATAAACAATGCGCTTTAAACATGACAGTGCAGTCTCAGCAATGCCTGCAAATCTAAAAACTTGCACTATATAAGAACGTAACTCACTAAATTTTCTCTTGAGAAACAATTTAGAACGTTCAAGACGCGCTCTCGTTGTTACTAATTTTTTGTCTACAAAAAATGTTTTTAAAGTACTTTTGAAGTTGTGTAATTACTGTAATACAATGTAATTGCCGAACGTACCTTTTTAATTTCATATTTTTCTTTCGCGAGATAAAGGATCACAAATATGAATTCCCACTGGTTATATAATTAAATAAATTTATTTCATAAACAATAATTATTTTATTACGGAAATTACTCTTATCCGCGTGAAATTGAGAATTACATACTTTTCCAACCGATTAATTGTCGGTCTGGACTCTAGACCCGCTATTTGTTATAGTAGATACTAGACAGTTAAACTAACACGTAAAGATGGTTACAATGTTGGCAAGTTTGCGAAGAATTTTCGTGTGTAACTTTTGCATACACTGAGAAATCAGATAATAATTTAATAAAGCGCGCAAATTAAAACAGGTTACGGATCATAAATCAAAAGTATTAAATCATACAGGTCCTTGTTTTTAACATGGCGAACCCCTTAATCATTCATTTTCGTTCATCATATTATTTAAATTAATTTGCCAATTACTTTCCATGAAAAGAATATAATAAAATTATAAAGAACAAGAATACAAATCGATGTATTATAGAGAGGCAGAACCTTAATTTAATTTCATTACCTTGAACGCATATAGAGCAAAATGTAATTTCTGGTTATTTGACAAAAAGAGAACACTATTTGGTTAATCTTCAGAAACTATCTTTTGCTGTAGAAAGGACACAATATTGGAGATTATTTATCAACCCAATTATTAATATCATAAAGATATTCTTAGCGTACCACTAACGTCATAAACATTAACGTACTTGGTATTTAAATATCCCTCCAACATCCTCAAATACTTAATGTCTCTGGATTATACCATCTTGACAGCATATTAATGTCGATGAGTATGACGTAATTGATGACTAATACATTACATAAATCACACGCCAGTTTGCCAGTTATGATGTAGAAACTATATCTTTTAGAAAATTAGGCTTGTTAACAGACTGGAAATATTCCGTACAAACAACAATTTATATAGCACTTAAAATGCAGCACACCAAATTGCACCATTAACACTGATAGTAAGACACAAAGCACAAGTCTCAAAATAAACACACGTAATAACAAGCAGGCGCAAGGCAAGTCAAAACGTATTCTACGGAAATAAATAGAACAAACTTCCAGACTAATTTGTGAACACAATAAAAATTCAAAATACTGGAAAGAATCTTAACAACCCCGTCGAAAAGTAATTCAAAATACAAACTTTGACAAAAGAAAAAGAAAGACAAGAAATCTCCATGCTGAATGCCAAAATTTGAGTTACTGTCAAAACAACTTTTAAATTAAGCTAAAATTTAGTCCTAAAAACGCAAAAACAAGATATCTTTTAAGTCTAGGTTAGAAAGTAGCAGGTGCAATCTAAGTACTATCAAATATTCGTTATCTACGGTAAAATCGTCCGTGTGGGGTTGCCAGTCCCTCATCGGGCGCCTCCCTAGGTGGTGGATTGGGGAATGCCTCCTAGATATAGGTCGTACCGGGGGCGGACCAAAACTAGCAAATACTGCAGCGCCTGACCCAAAATAGACGGCTGCAAGCAGCGTCTGTCTCACAGTGGCCGGCTAAAACATATACTCACCAACACACCTGGCCAACGTGGTATTTCTGCTCCCTTATCACGTCCCAAGGACTGTAATGAATCATTACGTCCCTGTTACAAACGAAAATGAATTTAGTTTATGGGCGAAGAAATGTTATACGTTTACAGAAGTAAGTAATATTACAGTCTCGACGTGATTACGCTCTCGGCTCTGCCTCGAGGGCAATATTTACGTCTCGACTGTAACAAATTACTTTCCTCCCTTGGTACGTAAATTACCATTACGGCTAAATACCTTTTATGAAAATGCCAGCTGAAAACACTCAAATACTCTAGGCGAGTAGAAGACAATCTTCAGAATCTTGCACTGATGTACAATCAGTCTGTCTCACGGATTTTCTGGGGGGGGGGGGACAATCATCTGGTAAAGAAAACTGTGAGATCTAAAAAGATTAAAACAATGTACATTGCAACATACAACACACTGTTTTTATTGTTAGAATAACGGTTAACCAAACTTGAGTGGGAACTGAAAGATATAAAATGGGATATTGTCGGTCTTAGTGAAGTCAGAAAACATGGCGAACAGCTTATCACCTTGAAAACTGGACATAGCTTCTATTATTTAGGAAACGACGATAGCTTTGTAGGAGGAACCGGCTTTCTAATACATAAAAAATACGCAAGCACTGTTAAATTAGAAAAATTCTCCACAAGAGTAGTATGTCTCGTTCTCAGAATAAACTCCAGATACAATGTCAAGATTGTTTAAGCCTACGCTCCTACATCGAATCATGCTGACGAGGAAATAGCTAGGTTCTACGACGATATTAATGCTGCTCTTAATGATCAATCAACGCATTTTACTATTTTGGGCGGGGATTTCAATACCAAAATAGGAATAAAATCGAAAGCTATTGAGGTTTTGCTGGGAGATTTTAGACTAAAGAGCCGAAATGATCGAGGATAAACAATCTATTCCAAATAAACAGTTTCTTTTATAAAAAAAACCTAACAGGAGGTAGACATGGAAGAGTCCGAATGGTCGAACGAAAAATGAAATTGATCTCATAATCGTAACGTAACAGTATTAAACAAGCAAGCTACTAGAGGCGACCACAAGATGGTGCGAGCACAAATAATGATTGACATTGATAAAGAGTGACACAAGATGATTAGAAAGACCGCCAGCAACAAACCATAGACAAGTCCATCTTACTTAATTGGATTCCAACAATACATTACCGATAAGCTAAATGATGCTGAACAAGAAGAAAACCTCAATAATTTAAATAAAACCATCACCACCGCCCTGTTAGAAAATCAAAGGAGATGCTGCCCAACAACTCAAAAGGAAACAAGATTGAGTAAAGCCACTACGTGACAAATGCAACAAGGAAGAAAAATGAGAAGCAAAGAGCTTACCACTGTTAAAGAGTTAAAAAAAATTAACAATCAAATATCAAAGGCAGTCAGACAAAACGTTAGAACACTCAACCAAAAACAAATTGAACAAACAATAGAAAACAACCAAAGCATGAAGGTCTTGTGTAGAAAACCCGAAAAAGGAAAAAGACAAGCAGAAAAGATTAAAAACAAACAAGGACACATTACAAGAAACATGGAAAAGATGTTGAAAGTAGTTGAGCACTTCTATCATCTACTATATAAAAGCCAAAAAAAATAAATTTAGTGCTGGATACCGAACCAGAGATACTGAAGTGTATGGATAGTGCATCATGAACCAAGGGTCCGAAACATTACCTGATATCATACTAGACGAAATAAATTTAGTCTTAGAAAAAAAGAAGAGCAATAGGTCTCTTAGAGAAGACTGTGTTGTTGCTAAAGCGCTCAAGGTTGGTGGTAACTGTTTACTCGAAAAAATAAAAGATCTTCTCAATCTTTGATTTCTTAACAGCACCATTCCAAACAAGTGGTACAACGCCATTGTGTTATTAATCCATAAAAAAGAGGACACAACTGAACTAGAAAACTACCAACCAATAAGCTTACTTAGTCATCTCTTTAAACTATTCACGAGAATAATTACTACACGATTGGAAAACAAATTAGATTTCTATCAACCTATAGAAAAAAGTGGCTTTCGCAGTGGATTCGGAACCAACGACCATCTTCAAGGTATTAAAACAATAATCCTCACCTTTGTAAACTTTCATAAGGCCTTCGATACTGTCGAGCCGGATGAAGTCCTAAAATCACTACAAGAATGCCATGCGACTATTGCTACGCAAAGCTAATATAAGTACAACATCTATAAGAATGTTACAACACCAACTCCATTCAAGTCGGAAGAGGAGTGCGACAAAGAGATACTATGCTACCCAAGTTGTTCATCACCATTTTGGAGCATGTTTTCAAAATGTTTGATTGGAAGGAAAAAAGTTTAAATATAGATGGTCAGAACCTAACAAATGTGCGTTTTGCAGACGATATAGTACTACTGTCTGACAATCTGGAAGATATTAAAATCATGCTACAAGATCTTCAAGAAGTGTGTCGGACTAGAAATGAATATATCTAAAACAAAATTTAAGACAAATCTAGTTCCAAATAAAAATATAGCTGTTGGTGATTGTAAAGTGGAGTTTGTGGACAAGTACACACATCTCGGTCATGAAATACGAATATCGAGAGACAATCAATCCTGCGAACTGCAAAGAAGAATTATTCTCTCCCGATAAGCCTAAAACAAAAAGTTCTTAATCAGTGTATTTTACTTCTTATGACTTATGGTGCTGAGACCTTAACTCTAACAATTGCATCTGCTAAAAGGCTCAGAATAACCCAGCGTAAAATGGAGCGATCGATGCTTGATGTGTCATTGCAAGACCGCATTAGGAACGAGAATCTACCAACAAGAACAGAAGTCACAGATGTTGTATACCAGATAGCTAAGTTAAAGTAGAACTGGGTTGGACATGTGGTCCGCATGAAAGACAGAAGATGGACAAAGGACTGCTCGAATGGAGACCAAGAGCTGACAAGAGAAGTAGGGGAAGACCTCCTATACGATAGACAGACGATATCAAGAGATAAATTGGATACAGAACGCTCAAGACAGATGGTAGTGGACGGAAATGGGGGAGGTCTATATCCCGCAGTGGATGCAAAGGACTGATTAATGATGATGACGATAAGATCGAGAAAGAAATGTCACAATACAATTTTGCCTAAGACGACTTATTGAAGATAGTCACGCAGGTCAC
>VTPC01090310.1:250096-428798 GCA_011009095.1 Ignelater luminosus
AAAACGAATTATAGTAATTGTGTAATAGTCACAATGGCTCAACAAAGCAGTAGAAATAATATTCAATACAATAAATGAATTGTAACCCACGATTATCCAATACAATACGTCATAATAGCGTCAAGAAACTACTGTGAGTTTTGAGAGAGTTTTTGAGAGACAAAATATTGCAGTTTTAGTTTCCATGGTTGTCAAAATGTTTAAATGTTTCGGCGATTATGGTTATTGCTTATTGAAACCATAACGTGTTTCAGTGTTTCATTTAAAATAGAACAATATAACAACAGAAAAATATAAAACTAACAAACCAATGTATTTACTGATCTTACACATTTACAATAAATTTTCAAAAACATTTCCATTTACTGCTAAACAATATTCTAGCCTATGTTAAAATTATTTAAAGTATTTTGTAAGTGTAAAGGCGTTATTTGATTAGATACTGTTCTTACGCGGTATTTTAATTGCTCCATATTTAAAACAGTACCGTCAAATACCTTTGACCGTAAAAATCCCCAAGAAAAGGAATCATTCGGAACAAGATTATTGGATCTTGCAAGCCATTCCATTTCATCTTCACGCTAAATTCAACGTCTTGAAAATTGATTTAACTCAGTTATCACTCTCTCTTGAAGTATCTGTAAATACGTTTTAGCTGTGATGTTTCCATCAATAAAGAATGGTCCAATAACATGTTCCCCTATCAATCCAATTCTAGTAGCATGGATAAGTGCAAATTTTGCTTGCTCCAATCTGCAGTTTTGTAAATTCACTTTCTCCGTTCAAATAAAAAGTTGCTTCTTCGCAGAATAAAATTCTCTGCAACAAACTTTGACCAACATTGATTCTCTATCATTGTTTAGCAAAAGTTCTGGTGGGTTTGGTATTAACACAGTGTTGCTGTTCATTGACAAGTCTTAACACAGTAGAAGGACTTGGTTTTGGTCAGTCTGGAAAAGAAGCAAAGGTGCCGCAAACTTGTCGCAAGCTAAGATTATTATCTTTGTACTACGATATTAACCGAATTTTCTCCACAAGGGAGAAGATTTTTCTAAATGTCTAAAATAACTGCACATACATATGCCGTAACTGTGACAATACCAGTCTATAATGTTTTATCTTTAATGAGATTCACGGTATAAGTATAACTACAGAAGATTGCAGTACCACTACAAGTCGCATTGAGCTACAATTGTGAAACTATACTACTGTAGTGCATAACACTACAGCGACGACAGTAAAGATGTCATTAGACATAGTGATATAATATAGTGACCCCAACAAGGAGACGGTTCACTCGCCAAAAGCATTGGATCAAAAAAAAAGAAGCTATAAAGAAATATGACAAGGTTCGGGATAATAAAAAGTAATCAGAGGCTCCAACAAAAATCACCAGTCATCATCTTCTCAACCCCACTTGCTTAAGATTAAATTCGCAATTCCGAAACCCAAACTCTATCTTGATACTCAAAATTCATGCTATCTACACTACTCTCTTAAATCTTGAAAGTGAGCCTTTCAATTACCTTATAAGTATACCGAACAAATACATAGTGTCTAACGCCAAATGCTATCTACATATTTATTTCGTATTTCCAAATTGTATTTCACATACTATACTGCTCCTTCATTTTATACGGATTCCATTTTCTCCGCAATGCTTATGCTCATTGCCTAAGCCATTGCACCTAAAACAACACACAAGCACCTCAAGTTCAACCGTTTCACTATAACAAAATTCAAGTTTATTTCTGCTCCTTTCTAAAAATCCTTTTCTGTGCGTTACTGGTTTTACTTGAACAAAAACTATCTTCAGTTAAATTTCTGCACTTCTTTCTTGCAATTAGATATCTTCCAATCGTCTTTGATATCCCCAACTAAGTAAATCTAGCTACTTAGATATCGATCCTTTATTGGTTTGGTTTCCGTATTGTAACGTGACATTGCGTTACAATACTAGTACTTTACAATAAGATTCTTTTAGGCTTAGCTCTATAAATTCAGAAGGCGATTTTGAGCTTAGGTAAGAATGTTATGTACACAATAAAGAGCACAAAATTAATTAAAACGTATGTATATTGATAGCAAACCTCAAAAGGAAATGTAAATACTCAGTATACTTAATAATGCTGCTTACTAGCCCTAATATCTCCATTGATACTGTTAGACCTCTGGCTACTTTTTTGGATACTTTTTATATCTCAAACTCTGTTCACTTTTGTGGTTTACTTTACTAAACTCAACTTGTTAGCATCAGAAATCGTACACACTGCCGTTTGTTAATATCCCTATAAGAGTACTCGCACATGAATTACGCCCTGGACCTCCAATCAAGCCTTTATTCTACACCAGTGAAAATCGTGTGACTATATAATGTCACCTAACCTCTACAAAAGCTAATTTTTCACAAGCTTATGCTCATAGAACAAAAAGTCACCAATCGGAATCACTATCTTTACTCTTCACTACACTGATCTAAAAGTAAACAAAGACAGAAACAATAGAAAAACTGTAAAGTAGTCGAATCTAGAAATCTATAGCTAGCTCTGGGAACGTTATATTAGACAATATTAAAAGCAAGATTTCATCGAAACTAATATTTGGTAAATATAAAAAGCTAACAGCCAATAGATCTCTCTGGCTCTACCGTTTGGCCACAAAGTCGATTAGGTACCAGCCGTTTGAGCGCGAGATTATTTTGTAATTTTATTTTTGGATGTTTCTGAGGGTGTTTATAAGCTTCCAAATATTATTTTTTATAGTTTTCGTCACAATTTAATTGGCCTTTGTAGTTGTTGATATCATTATATACTTTCTTGTATCTTGATAATCCTAATATAATAGGGAAGAAAAATAAACATTTCGCCTCCGAACAACCTCGCACCCTAATAGCCGACGCGCAAACGTCATAGACTGCAACCATACCCCAGACCAAAAATAGATCTGTAACTAAGATCATGCATCCATGACAAACATAGAGCACAACAAAAATTTAAAACAGTGGACAGAGTTTCAACAACAAAATCAAAAAATAATTTTGTGTGTTTACAAGGTCGAAGGTGAACCGTAAGACCTACCCTGGTATGCAAAGACAACTTCATTTATTTTAGATTACACAGGTAGAAGTAAATGGAGTAACATACAAAAAATGTGCGTTGTAAATGCTGAAAAAATCTATTTTGAAAGATAAAATAGAATATTGCAACGGTACTAAACTACCCACAACTATAGTTAAGAATTTTTTCGTGACCTTCTCTACACCTCGTCTACAGGAACACGAATTTAACAAGACAAGAATTTTAAACGTCTAAGGTTTAAGACTCAAACTGGGTTAGTATTCTATGAGTTTGTAGATGACGAAAAGATAAATAAAATAAAGATTAAAGTAAAAATTCAACCGATTTTATAATTAAAATTCATAAATTAAAGTTTATGTTTCAAGGAAGTTGGAGGGGTATGATGTAAAATGATAGAAAATAGTTGGAACTTTGAAAGAATATTTTAAGCACGTGCCAGTGTTATCGGTGCATGAACCTAGAACCTAATGTTCATATTACAATTATAAACACGTAACGGTTGAGTAATACCAATTTTTTTTTCTTCGAATATAATGAATTAGACTTGTTCAAATCACGTAGTAAAAAATTTTTTTAATTCGTTGTCAATGATGTATCCATTAATCAATTTAATTCAGTTAACTAGAACTAAACAGATTGCTCTATCAGAATTTTGAGTTTTTCATTATTTTTGACAATATTTTTGTTAAGAATTTACATCTACATTAGTATACCATTCACTACATCGGCTACAGCTAATAAAGTTGATGTTCCAACGTGCTCAAGATCAGGTCTTACAATTTCACTATCTACCAACGTACGCATCTTCATGTTTGTACCAATGTGCTGCAAACTAAAAATGAAAACCTACTTAAACCAGAACACAATGCGCAAATGAAATACAAAAATAATAAGCCATATATACTTGTTAACCCTCTTTTTTCTCAATTACCCGAGTTTAAAAGCAGATTTAATGAGTGTACAGGCCGTAATAAAATTTAATGCGACGGTTTAATAAAACCGCTTTTCTTATGATTAGTAATAGCCGCTAGTTGTAAATGATTCAGTGATTAAACTAACTGAATCTAAAATTACTTGTGATTTTTACTGCTGATCGACAACCGATATAGGAACTAAACACTTAAAATCTGATTCGATCAATTTGTAATTTTATTATTTTTTATTTGACTAAAGTATTTTATTTTTATTTTCAGGTAACTTGTTGTGCAACAGGGTAAATAAGTACATAAGACTTAAGACTTATCGCAGCTGGTAATGGGTAAGTAGGATGATCATTTCTCTATGAAAGATCTGTTAATGAAATTGATATCCTTATTATGTAATTAAAATGTATCAGTTTACTCTTTGAATAATAATTATTATCTGATTGCCACATGCAGACTTAACTTGTCGTTAAACAAAAACAAAAACCTTTTTAAGATGGAATACTAACCGAAAATGTGTAATAGATTGAGGACAACATTAGTGTTGTTGGATTCTTTATTAAGTAAAATCGCACTATAGTAAACACCTGGGGATGTCCGGTAATGGAAAGGTAATAGTAGGTATATTGCACAGCAGGTGCAAAAGTTGAACTTTTCTTGCAAGTGTAAGTTTGTTAGCACGAGTGATAAGGGGAGTACTTTCCACGAGCATTACGCAATATGCTTGTTCTATACCCAGTTGTACAAGAAAGCTTCCTCACGACTTTTCCAAACGGTTTAAAAAAACAGCTTACTGTCTCATTAAGTTAGATATGCGCAAAGAACGTCTTTTCTTATTTTCTAACTTTTACTATTTACAGATTTTAGTTAGCAATTTTAGCCTGTTTGATTAATAGTAGTTACAGAACGTTTCAAGTCAACCACTAGGGTCATATTCAACGTCATCCCCTAATCAAGAAGGTTTCATTTTTAAAACCGACTTTAGTTTGAGTGATAAAAAGAGAACTTTAAGAACGAGTTCCACATTAAAGTTTAAATTAATACACAGAGTTTGAAACAATAATATTTAATTTTTAGGTTATACATTTTTTGACACTGTAACTTTTTGCATTAAAATTATAATAAACTTTCGACACACGCACATTAGAATTGAATTCGTCAGTTGCTTTTAAGATCAGATTAACACGTTTGCTATCGACGCACAGTGTAACGAGTATGCGGGGAAAACGGCAAAAATCATAAGTCGAATATAAATTGGTTAAAAAACATTATTGGATTATATCAGTACTTACTAATCTAAAAACTATGTTTATACAAAATTAGTATACTGGGTGCTCTGTTTTAAGCTACTTGTGCTACTACAAACAAGATATCTTCTAAACCGTTGATAGTATCAATTTGTAAAGATAATTTGTTTTCATTATCTGGCAATTTGTTTGAAAATAATGATATTTAAGAAAATTCCACAAATTATACTAATTTTTAAAACTAATTATTTAATAAACAAAAAGAAAAATAACAAAAACTCAAAAAAAAAAAACTAAAAAGTCAATGCATATATTATAGAAAGTTATTATTGAGAGTTACTTGTACTCATTTCCTCTTCATCAGATGAACACAAATCTAATTTAGAATTTTCATTACTTTCATCTACAACTAAATAATTTGAGACTTTGCTACTTAGTTCTTCTCGTTTTGCGCTTCGGTTTTTAAAACTTGATATATACAGATCCGAAGTTAGCAAAAGCCTTTCCATTAAATCTTTATTTGTATCGGATCTTGAAATTTTTCTAGTGTGATGTTCTCTGATTCGTCTAAAATCTTTGTGACGAGACTCGAGTGCTTCTTCCGAAAGCATGCCAATCGGCATTAACATTGAAGAAATTACTTCAGGACCATGCAATTTTGTTTATTTACTTCTTTACCACTTGAGAGTACTTGTAAAATGATACCTAAGTTTTCAATTAAGTCTTTGTTAATACCAGTTATAGATGAATGTTCGAATTCTTAAAAAACCGTCTAGCTGTATTTCCGTCATTAGTTAATCCAAAACCAGGTTTGGCTTATCAACGATCAATCCAATACGTTCTTTGAATAATTTTTGAATTTCAGTTTTTTTGTTATTAAATAGGGTTTTGTGATTTCACCTCTTACTTGCCACGTTCTAAATGGCAAACGATATGCAATATGCAGTAAACATTCAAAGCAACGAATCCAGCAATTCAAGGTTGATAAGCCAAATTTATAATGGGACTCATTGCAAACACGAAGACTCGGGTTATTCATCTCTTTAGGAGTAGCACCACATATATAACATTTCTAAGTAGAGTTAGTTTCAGAAATAATATTGCAAACACTACCATCTATCACAGTAAATAGCATACGATGAGAAACAATAACATTTTGCTCATTAATTAACTCACTTGTCAACAATAAATTTTTTATCTTATCTTTAATTTTTGTATATTCTGTTTTGACCAATTCAAGGCATTCCTTACTTTAGTATGGGTCTGCAATAAAAAGTAGATGAAGTAGCAAAATTCTGCCACAGTACCTTCTTGCGTTCATCTTCTACGAGCTGTAATGGAACCATTGCAACTAAAAAACAAATTCATCAGTGTGTGAAGGATCATTAAAGGTTTGCTTGTAAGTACTGTGCCCAGAACTACCATCAAAGCCCCATTTGCTCACAAGGGTTAATGACGTATTCATAATATCATCTTTTGGAATTAGTTTAATTATGGAATTTGTAGTTTTATCCAACAAATTTTGCAAATGTTATGTTATTTACTTCAGTACCAACTTTATTTGCCAATTCAAATTTGTTGATATCAACCTTCTCGTTTAACCATGATTGGTACTTTTTTATAAACAAATTAAATGTTCGGTTACAATTAACCCACTTTTTTTAAAAAATCCACACAAGACCAGTGAACAAAAGCTTTCACACCTGTCATAAGTTGTGCAGGACAGTTTTTTACACCAAAAATACAAAGTACACCTTTTAAAACCTTCGATTCTCTTTCTTTTTCTGGAACTTTCCTCCAAATATTAAAGAGGTCAAAACGCGTCAGAGAGTTACTTGAATCTAAAAATTACAAAAAATGATAGTAAAGGCAGTTAATGGCAGCTGAAAATTTTCCGAATTAAAAATAGATAAGCTATTCTTGTTTACAAAAAAAATGATAAGTACCTTTTGTTACCATTTTTTTTATGCTTACTTAAAGTTAAGAAATCAGTTATAATATTTTAAAAAGGTTTAATACAAAATGCATAATATACGTAGTTGAATAACTTTGGGAAAATTATATCAAATTAAATTGTATACCTTTACCAACGCCTTCCATTAAAATTAATTAAAACAGCTTGATAGATAATAAGAAAAAATAGACTTCGCAAAACAGTTTAATCGACTAGTTTTATATATCTGTTTTTAAGTACCGACATTTTACACTGATTGCGATTGTTTCCGGCATCTCAGGCGACTTTGATTATTAAAATCATGTTTACCTATAAATCTTCTTTACAGCAGCTTGACCAATAAACCAAAATATGCATGTTGACATTTTTTATTTTTGTCCATACATTGTTACATTGTGCGACGTCCAGTTTACTGGGCGCATGGGTTTCTCGCTGCGTACGTTACCACTGACGATGACGTTTTTCATTTTAAATCTTTTGGTCTAGTCTTCTGCAAATGAGGATGAAAATACATTCTGTGATACAGTAGCAGAGATTGACTCAAGTAGTGATTCGTAGTGAGCAGATCCAACAAATATTTCTTTTACTGGGACACCGTCTTTTAATACGGATCTAGATGATAATGCTAAACCTATCGACTATTTTCGATTGTTTTTTAATATTGACATAGAAAGCATTACCGTAGCGGAGACAAACTACAGAGCACAAAATGCAATACAAAATACAAAAAGTACCCGAAAAAGATTTTTGGGCTTTGCCTTTTATCTGGAACCAAACATTTTCCTTGTTTGTTGAAGCAATGGAGCAAGAATCCGCTTTATTTTTATCCATTTTTTGAAAAATGCATCTCAAGAAACAGATTTGCTGAAATTTTGAAGATGCTGCGTTTTCTTAACCACGATAATATTGATAAAAAAGATCATTTGCATAAAATATGCCCGATTTTGGAGTAAGTTATAGAAAATATAAAAAAAGTGATAAACTCAGTGAAAGAACCTTCCATACATGAGTCTATGACAAACAACACAAGTACGGTACAAAGCTGTACGAGTTAACAACAATTGATGGTTTGATTTTGAACATACTTTTTCACACTAAAAAAGGTTGACACCGATAAAGGACATTGTCACACTTTTTCTGTTGTCAGCAAGTTGCTAACAAATAACTTGAACAATGGGCATGAAGTGTACCTAGATAATTATTACAATATCGTGTCTTTAGCAAAATATCTATTTAAAAATCAAACAAAAGTTGTGGGAACCTTACGACAATCTAGACATGGAAATCCAAAACAACTCTGAAAAAAATTAAAAAAGGTGAAGCTGTCTGGAAAAGAAAGAGACCAGTGTTAGTCACGTACTGGAAAGACAAGCGACCTGAAAAATGATATCTACAGTGCCCAAACACAGAATGATAGAAATAATAAATTGAAAAGGAACCAACACAATGAAACCAGAGTGCGTAATAGACTGCAACAAGAGAATGTCAGGAATAGATAAAGCCGACCAAATGATGGTTCAGAAAAACTCTATAATGGTACAGGAAAATTTTCTTTTATCTCATAGATGTGTTTCTCTGGAATGCCTACTAGAAGAAAACCGGCCAAAATTGGAGCTTTTAACATTTAAGGAAAATATTATATACAAACTGTTGAAAGTAGAAATGACAAAATTGGTACCAAGTAAAGAACCTCAAACGCAATTTCACTGTTTGGAACCTGTACCTGAAACACCCAAAAATAGATCACCCGTTAGAAGATGTCGGCAATGCAGCAAAAATGGCATTACAAGGAAATCAAGTTATAACTGTTCTGTTTGTTCACAGCAATTCTATGGCATGTACCGGTGTCCAGTAAGCTGGACAGTTGTTTTTTTTCTCAATATTAGACTGAAACATTATACATAATGGGTTACCATGCAAGTAAACCAAAATTAAAGCAAATATCACAAGAAGCAATGTTAATACGCAAGAAAGTTTCAAGGTTAATGTGTCGGTAGCAAAGGTGTTAACAATTTAAAGAAACTACTTACCAAAAACAAATTCAAAATACGAGCATTCATCTAAGAACTTAAAAACACAGATAAATTAAAACAAATGTCTAACTGAGGTATCTTAGTGAGGTTAAGAGTTGCTGATGCCGCAGCTCTGATTGAGAATGTGACTAGTATTTGACAAGTCGTAAGAAAAGTTTTCTTTTTTATTCAGCGTCTATAGAATCGCTACAAAGACACTGATCGATATAAAAGACCAACAGGCATGATCATAGAAGAAAAACCACTCAAAATCAGGATCAAGTCTTTCTGCTGTAGTCAAACCTCAACACGAAAAGATCATCAAATTACACTCATAAAAAGATGTTTTCGATCAGACAGTTAGGAAGAGATTAAGAGAAACAAACCTAACACCAACAAGACCAATCCGAAAACCCAGTTTACTACCACACCATACAAGAAGCCGTTTGGATTTTGCTCGTGAACATGTCGTTTGGCAATTTCGACAGTGAACACCGTTACTATTTGACCGACGAGTCAGAATTCCGTTTATCACGTTGCGATGGCTATTTACGTGTTTATAAACGCCCAGGTAAACGTTTTTTTCTATGCTACCGTGCAAGAAGTTGCAACGTTTGTAGTAATCCCAGAAAAATTTAATACTCAACGTCGATATGGTTCTGAAGGAATATGTCTGCTATTTATGGTAAGAGCCCTTGTTTTGCCTTTATGCAAGTTAATTGCAGGCCACAAACTGCAAGCATCAATTTAAACCATCAATTGATCTGCGTTAAATCCTGATTTAAACCCTATCGAGCACGTACGGAATATGTTAGAATTTTAGGTTTGCATGTCTATCATTTCTCTATTGTTTGGAAAGAATTCAATTTAAAAAGAGAAATTTAATAGTTCTGTGCTGTATTAAGATAATTCTTGCTTCAACAGATTCGTTGGCTTTATTTCAACTCGATTTCTTGGTTTCTGTTTATTGAGTGTTAAAGGTGTTAACTTCTGACCACTGATACAAAAAAACTAAGATGCGGAGGAATTTTTTTTTTAGATTTGCAATTAGTACTTATAGAAGTCTATGTTTGCCTGAAAGTTTATTGGCATTGACGAGACACACTGTCCGTATATTTAAAAAGTATCTAAAAAGGTTTTTTTAGAACACTGGCAGAAAATATTTCAAAATAATCGAAAGATTGAGGCGAAATCGGCGGTAAAGTGATTCGTTTTTATAGGAGTTTGCTGCTACGTCATCTATGCCTATCAGATATTTTTATAAAAGTCAAATTATTCATGCCAAGTGTGCTTCGTACATACAATGCTCGATACAATTAGAAAAGCGCTTTTTTTGTAACTTTTTGCATGGAAACGATATGCAGATAAAACAACACATTTGATTCCATTAACCATTAGGGTAGTAACAGGGTCTCTGAGAAATCCTAGAGATAAATAAGTTTTGCAATAATTTCTTTAAAAAAATTGATTAAATGCATTCTTATTTCTTGTCCTTTTTAACATAGTATCATAAAACTATTATATTCTTGATTTATAAACAAAATAATTATTACAAACATCGGTAGGGGTCGTTCAGAGACTCCTGATAGTAATCTGCGTAACCAAGTTTTCAGTAGATAATTTGCATACGTTAAACATATTGACATACTTTATAACTACAATAAATGTGTCAGTAGACCATAGCCTACTACCAGTAGCGTAACAACCACTCTTTTCAAACTCTGCAATGCAGGGGTCCCAAAAAAAAGGGTTCTCGTAAGAAGGACTAGTTGGAAAAGCTCAAAGAGTTCCCCGTTTTATGTAGGAGTCCATATTAACATCTCATGTTTAGTCAGAAGCCCAGGGAAGGACACTTTCCACTTGAGGGTAGGTTCGTCAGGAGCTTGGAGTATCTCCCAAGCTGGAATTGCAAGAAGGTTTTTGTGCTTGCTCAGAAGCCCCGAACAACCCTCTAAGGTTTGTTTAGAAGCTCCGACGGGGGCTCCCGTCTTGGTTCTGTGGTGAAATTATTTTTAGTGTTATAACTAAGTAACCACATTTTGGGCCTTTCTGTAAATTTACAACAGTGCAAACTAAATAATTGTGGACCTTTCTCTGTTAATAACACAGGTCTGTATCGGAAAAGCTTTTTTAAAGATAATGGCTGTGTCTTATGCATTCTTGGATGCAGATTCACGGAAAGACAGTAAGAAAACTCCATTACGTAGGGTTTTTCCATAAGATTTGAATTTCCATAGTGGTCGCTGGTAGATCGCGATGTGACTATGCGTCTCAGTCCATGTACAATTGTACACAGCTTCTTAAAAAAGGGTTTTTTTGTTTTTAGTTAAGTATGGTAGTCTAAGCATGTAGGGAATCAGTGGAGAAATCGAGAATTGCTGTATTTCGCGGGAAGGGGGTGGGATTTCCCGGCATGCGCACTTGGGCAGCAGGGAGGCTACACAAAGTATCCCTGTTTCTTGTGTGAGTGGGACAGGCGCGACAAGACCCAGTATTGGAAAAGAAAAGAATCGCCCAGATGAGACTTTCTAGAACCAGGAGAAAAAAAATGTGCATTGAAGAAGTTTGGTTGGCTCTCCGCTTCATATTAAGGCGATAAACAAAGAAAGAAAATGTTTTAAATATTTGGGTGAAAAGTTTCCAGGACTCCCTGATGCAAAATTGAAGGAGGAAATTCTTGTTGGAACAGACATACGAAAGCTTATGAAAGACGAAGATGTTGTCGATAAGTGTTTACGGAATCAAAAAGACTCTAACTATAAAGAGATTGTGGAAAGGGTGCTAGAAAGGTTTCAACATTTGGGATACTCAATGAGCTTAAAACTTCACTTTTTACACTCTTATCTCGACTACTTCCCCGAAACCCTGGGTGCAGTAAGCGAGGAGCAGGGAGAGAGTTTTCATCAAGACATTAAGGAGGTGAAACGGAGGTATCAGCACGGGTGGAATGAAAACATGATGGCGGACTACTGCCGGATGTTGCATCGGGAGAAGGCACAAGTTGACCACAAACATAAAAGCACCAAAAGAAGCTTTGGAGAAAAAACAAAGGAAATCTCAGATCACACTTCATTAAGAAATCACTAAAGCTCTGGGCGTATCAATATGACCGACGTTCATTAATCTAAACAAAACGCCGTACAATTGAGCTAAATTATAGTTAGATAACTAACGGGTTACTTTCTATTTTTCTATGTTAGCTAATTTATTAGCAGGATCATTAGAATCACATTTTGACTGCAATCCAGTGTAATGTAGTTCTTTCATATATATATTTGTTTGGATTTTCACCAAAGAAATTCTTAGATTTTTGTATAAATTAAAAAAAAAAGTAATAAAAGTAAGCACATTAACCATTAAAGCAATGAAGCAGTTGAGTCAAGTATCATGTACAGTTTGCAACGTTAATTAGTGCTTCATTAAACCAGAAACTGATAGAGAAATAAGTATAGTCGCAGGGGTTTCAAGCCAAGTCATTTCTTCGGCTATGGAGGGAGAATTATAATTTGATTAAATGAGATTACTAAGAGAAGGGATGATACAGTATGTCTGGAGTTCCCGGCCCATAGCTTACCGCCTCCGTCGGGTGCAAAAGCAACCACGTAGGGCACCCTCATTTCTTTTACGAGTATACCGCTACCTACTATGGCATTTCCTACACTTTGCTAACGACGTGGATTGTGAGACGTAGTCTTTTTGGTGGCGAAAAGAAGATTTCGAGAATGGAAAACATATCTAAAGCAAATCGAAGAACCTGAAGCTGAGAAACATACATTTAAATCTCTTATTACCGCTCAGGCAAGTTTCCAGCAAAAAGACAGGACAAATGGAGCATTCGTTGTTATCAAATTTGTGTATTCCTAACTGACTCTTTTAAAGCTACAGTTTTTTATACACTGGGCGACGCACAGCAGCAACGCTGAGCTTGACGTACAGTGCGCTTAACACCGAGGTGGTTTCTTAACGTTAATCCATACTGTTCTGTCGATGAGTTGAATTGCACAAAATGAGTAACCAGTGCAAATTTCGTAACTTTATAAAGGTATTTTTATTAATCAAAGAGAAGAAAAAAGATATGCCTCTATTGGCTTGTAAAAAGTCAAATAAAAGAGTTGATGAAATGTTTTTTTCTCGGAAAACAAAAGCGGCCTATAATTTGACCGTGGAAAGAAGACTATTTGATAATGAACAAAAATTTTGGGAGTATTTTCTACGGACCGCTTTGAGACTGTCTTACATTATGTAAAAGAGGACATTATCAAAAAAAAACCTACAATAGGCACAGAAGTCCAATTACTCCCGAAGAGAAACTAAGCATTGTTTTAAAGTAAGCTTTGTTTTCTACATTAATAAATAACACAGTTATACATTTATTAGAAAAGTATATAGACTTTATAATGCACATTTAAAAATACATTTTATTTACAAAAACTCTTCACTCTTACATGATTGCGGTGAATACGCATATGAAGTGACGCTGGAGTGGCCAGATCTAATTTAATAGTTTGTGCTCATTACGGATGATTTTCGTCTTAAACCTAACGTTTACTCTTTCTGTTAACCTTTGTTAGAATGTAAATCAGTTGATGAGATAGATACTGATTTTTAGATTATCCCAAAAACTTTTTCGCATATTGTTATATCAAAGTAAGATCTTAACATCTAGTGCTATTTATTGCAGGATTTTGTATGAGTTAGAAAAAAATGCAAATTTATTCATAGCTTTAAATAGTAGCCTTTTGGTGCAGATGATCCTAACATTACGTAAATTTTATAAACCTTGTCTTAATATTTACATTTAATCTTTTAGCAACAAACAGGTTATAAAGAAATACCGAACAGTAAATTCTTGTCACCATAAGTACAAATTATTAAGACCGATAAAAGCAAGTGTTACAGTGTGTCTAGATATTTGTATCGCATTGGAGTTTGGACTATTACAGGGCTTCAAGCTAAATTTCTCTAAATTGTTTCGTCAGCCCACACGTAAATTAATTTTATTATATATTTCCAATGACATACTTTTATCTAAATCGTACTATAATATCACAGTATTTATGATAGGACCGGTAAAAACTTTATAGAAATAAAAATACCTATATAGAAACGAAAGCGATCCATTTTAAAATAATATAGAGATGTTCTTAAATCAACTAACAACATGACTAGGCAAAATCGACAAATTGCTTTATAAACACATGTTGTGTAATAGATTTTATTAACTTTTCAAATTGTACAACTAGCAGACTATTAGAGGCTGCATAATAAAAGACATCCAAATATGGGCTTGACAAAACAACAAAAATATTCAAATTTAAATATTCTTTTTTTTATATTCGAAAGGCTGAACATGCCGCTTTAGTAGCTATTAAATGTAGCTAGCATATAGTAAATTGTCGCTATTAAACGGTTTTCTTTCAAGTAATTGGTTATTGTTTGAAGCAGCACGAGGTGTGTTAGTAAAGTACAAATGGCCTTTGGAATGGTGATTTTTATCCAAAACTGCTTTTGATATTTATAAACCTGCTGCATATTGAAATGCACGAAAACGTGCAACGCGAGTGTGGTAATAAGAATCGAGCACCAGTTTTAGTTATTAGTACATAAGTAAAAACACAGCGACCCATAAAATTGTTATAATAATTTCCAATAAAATGATACCCTTCCTGAGAAATTATGATATTACGATAACGAGAAAATAGCACATATAAAGCCTCTACATAACCAATTCTTGATTTTAATTCATTCGATAAGGTTTTTTGATAACTTTTACGAAAACGAAAGCTTCCACTTGTTAATATAAGGAACTTCTTTTATTATTTTTATCTTCTCATCGTACTGATGTATGCTTCTTACCTTCTCTTCCTTTTGTGTACTCCTAAAAAAGCTTCGTATGACAAAATGATAAGCTCTGACCTAATTTTGATACAGTTCAATTCCAAAAGTCATTAGTCAACTATCTTTAATTATCATAAATTCATAAACTCATAAATAATACAAATTTGTATCCTTGATATGGAATGGACTAGACAGTTATTGATTAATCCAGAAATCTTAAAAATGCTTCTTGCAGTTATTTTTTAATATAATTATCACTACTTATATGTATTTGCTCTCCTTTGGAAACATGACACAATACTTTGCTACTAAAGGTTGGTAGGCATACATTTTTTCTCGCAGGGTTTAACTTTAAAATTATGTTACAAAAATTTAAAAGCGAAGATGAAGCAGATGGGAATATACGGGAAGATATTCAGGAAGAGATTGTAGAAGAACTGGAAGAAGTAATCAGCATGGAAGAATTGCAAGAAGCACTAACAAAGATTAAAATAGAAAAAGAAGTGGAAGCGATCAAATAGACCCAGAAATAATCAAATACTTGGCAGAAGTGGGAAGAGAATGGTTGTTGGAAATCTTCAGAGAAACATGGAAAACGAAGACAATCCCAAAAGGCTGCAAAGCCGCCTACGTCCTTTAATGATACGACAGGGGAAATGAGCTACTGTACATATCTATCCTTACAGCATCTTGTGGTCTTCTAGCTACAATGAAGTTTGGCCTTGGGATAGAACTTGTGGATGTTGGTCGTCTTCGTTTTGGTTTATTTACGCAAGCAAGGGCCTTGGCCAAATCGCTTCTAAAATTCTTGAGAGGTATAGGTTTTCCATTTTGAGTATCGTTGTACTGTAGTTAAGGGGTTTATTCCGAAAATAGTGCTACTTATCAATATGCATTTCGTATCAGCCCATTTCACAACTATTAGGTCGTTACTTTTTTTATAATCGTAACTTCCTCTTCCACGTTTCAATAAATCTTTATCTGGTATCAAAAAACACATTTAATTCTGTTGCTTCTTAGGATGCCCAAACAATGTATCTTCATTTCATCTTCCATATAAAGAAACAGCTTAATGCTGGAAAAGTAATTACCAAAATACACGGTTGACGTGTCAGGATTATGTATGGTTTTACTAAGAAAAACAACTACCTGAGCACTTACACTCATGTCTTTTAATGTTTTAGTCAATGCAAAATCACCTGCTTTTGCATGTATGTCAAACGTGATACTATGGCATTTATTTTATTTATAGCCCCACTTGTGTGGCTTACTTTTTAAATATTGTTTAAGATTTGCTGCTATTGTTCCTTTATACGGAACCATGGCAAAATCTGTGCCGAAGTAAAAATCTACACATTTATTTCTTACAATTTCTAACAATGGCCGCACTTTGGAAAATCTGTCCTTTGATGATTGTGCATGAGTATTATCTTTGAAACGGACAAATCTTCGAAATTGTTTGAATCCTTTGAGTGTCATGATACTGAATACTTGCTCTATTCGAAAGCTCTACGTAGCTCTCCAGAAGTGCCATGTTCAATTGGTGATTGTTCAGATTTATTCACTTCTAATGCTTCAGAAACATCACTGTTAGTTCCTTCAACAACAATGCCGTCAAAATAATTTTCCTCCTTTCGTCTTCAGAAGTTATTTCATAAGCCAAAATCCTCTTTTCGTCTTCATGATTGGAGTTAGAGTAATCAGAAATATCTGGTAGCGATGGTAAAATAACTTTATTCCTTGGTTTGCCATAAAATAAAAACGTGGAAATTTTCTGCATTTTATTTGAATATTATTGTTCTATGTAACCATATAGCCAACCAAAGCTACATCTAAATTACACTATTTCTACATTAGAATAATTTACAGTAATGTAAGATTACAATACAAGAATACGAAGTAGAACGGAGGATTAGAAAAATAGTCGATCTCAAGCAGCGTTTAGAAAAAAAAACCGCGTACGACAGACAACATATTTGTATTAAAGAATATAATAGAGAAGAAGCTTGAAACGGAAGAAAAACTAACATATATATTACTTTCGTGGATTTGAAATCAGTGTTTGAAGCTGCTTGAAACAACTAAAAGTAACAAAATACCTAATACAGATCGTGGAAAGCATAATAATAAAAGAAAGTAAGAGGACAAGTACAGGTTAATATAAAAACGTCAGCTGAATTCGAGATCCAGAAAGGAATAAAGCAAGATGACAGTCTAAACTCATTACTATTTAATATCTTAATGGATAAAATAACCAAAAGCACCAAATCATAAACAGGAGGCCTTCGAACTGTAACAGGATACAAACATGTGCTACCTATAAAAATAGAAGGACTGCTAGTTGACATAAGAAAATGCAGCAACTCTTAAAGGTATGGATAGAAGAGATAGAAATAATGAAGATGGATATCAATATGAAAACAGTAAGATAGTGATTATTAATAAAAACAAAATGAGAAAGCATATACCAGACAAAATAATATATATAAAAGCAAGGAGCTAGAAGAAGTGACAACATATGAGTACTTGGGAGTAATAATATCGAATGATTGCAAGGAAGACAGAAATAGCAAACAGGGCACAAAAAGCAAATAACATCTACTATGCAATAAATAGAACAATATTAGAAAAGAAAGAGACCAACATTAACGTATTCAAGTGAAATATGGGTGAGATAAACAAAACATGACAGTAAAATCAATGCTGCAGAAATGAAATACCTGAGAAAAATAGATAATATAACAAAATTTGATAGAGGTATATAAGAGGATATAAGATGAAAGTTACAACTTAATATAAATCCACAACAGAAGTGACAAAGAAAAAACAACTTAAATGGTATGGTCACATTATAAGAATGAAGGATAGTCGATTGGCAAAAGGTATATTTGAAGCAAGAAAAATAAAGAAAAAAGAAAGGGAAGACCACGCAAGACATGGCCATAACGGATTCGCAAAATAGGCGAGAGAAAAGGAAAGTCGATGGTAGAAATGAGAGAAATAACTAGAGACAGAAAAGAATGAAAAAAGTGGGTGTATAGCTAACATTTTCGACTGTCTCTAAGGGCAAAAGAAAACGATGGAAGAAGAAGAAAAAACTTATGTTATGTGGGAAAAAAAAGTTACAAACTATAGCTAAAGCTATCGTTAACAGTTTTTTTTTTTCTGATTTCGAAGCATCTTCTGAAGAAACCTGTTTCTAGAGTGTCTTGAGACTTTTTATATTTGTTGGCCTTTTATTTAATTTGTAAAGGGTCCAGAACTTTTCAATGGGCCTGCAATGGGGTGCATTTATAGCAGTGTGAGTTTTAGACACATATTTCGATTGTTACTGCTTTGAGAAATTTGTTACATCTTTAATACAATGACTAGAAGCCGTGTCTGACCAAAACAAATTTTTTTCTTTATTATTATGCTGCCGAACAAAAGGCAGAAAGTTTTTCCTAAGACATGTTTCTAGATAAATTTTACTGTTAACTTCTCGTAACCAAAGGATACGAGGAGAAGTTTTTGCCGTACCAAGAATGTTTTGGGAAATTTTTCTTTACGTTTTAAATTGCACCGTGCAAGCTTTTTTTTTACATTCAGATATTGCAGAATAGAAGCGTCTACCTAGTATTTGATCTGGGTCTACGGGCACATAAGTTTCATCATCGCTATCTCCAGAAGCGACGCTCCTTTGTATACAACTTTGCACAAGCTCTTTGTCCCCTTTCTTCTTTTTCCAAGGAATGTTTTGGAAAGAGCTTCTTAGTTTTTGATAACATTCCTAGTTTTTGCTTGACTCTTAACACCGCATATTTCGAAATATCCAGTTTTCTTACACAATCATGTAAGCTTTGGCTTGAATTGTAAATATAATATTTTCTTATCGAAAAGATTTTTTTGCATTTTCACTATAACATTTTTTTTTCTTTTCTTGTATCCTATTTCGCAATCTTTACCCTACCTTTTAATTACATTATTTAGTGTTCTGATATATTTTCTTCTTTAATATGACTTTGTGTTAGTTATTTGTTTTATAATTCTAAATGCAGCTTTCTAATTCGGTTTGTTATAATGTCAAGAAAATCACGTTTTATAAACTGTCTATCCATCTTATAGAAAACAAAAGAATTGTGTTAACAAGCAGTTTTTAAAGCATTCTGATTTTCAATTGAATCTTAGGAAAATTTGCGCACATCAACTTTTAGTATGGGTAACGTTTGTAAAATTACATACAAAACCAAGTTTTTTTGCAATGATGATATGCATGAATCAATCACCTTTGAGTGTACATAGTATTTTGTTAATTATTGTAAGTTACAATTTATAACACAGAATTGAACAAGGCACTTGAATTACGTCCCCTCGCAGAAATATCACGGTTAGAACTTTAGATTTTTCATCCACATTCATATATCAATTCAAACAATTTGTATGTTTTAATTTATCTTATCAGTTATCACACACCTAGTACGTCTAAGAATAAAATATTTTATTAAAACAGCAAGAACTTGAGAAATAACTCTTTTAAAATGATCGAGATACAAGAGCCAAAATTGGACTGTCAAACTCGAATGTGTTTTTTTAAATATATCTTTCGTGTGTTATCTTGAAAGTTCATCCAACACGTGCATGAAAGAATGCAGCCAGTTATCTTTGAAGGTAGCAATAAAAGTAACATCTATCTTATCTTAATAACCATCATCTCCTTGACAATACGTCAACATTTTTGCACATCTAATGTGATAACACCATGAATGTATATATTTATTATATGAAGAAGGTATTTTTTTTTCTTATAAAATAATAACGTTATCGTGATCTTTTATAGAAGTGGACGCGAGATAATTCTCAGACAGACAGACAAACTGGCCTGTGACGTAGTATGTTATGTAAATGCACTAATTGTCTATCTTCTTTAGATAAAGTTAATAAACATACCAATTTCTTAATCATATAATATTATTTATAATAAGTATCTATATATAGCTTTTTCCAATTTTTTTTACGTTTTTATATAGTTTTCTCTTATGAATCAATTTACACTATCTAGATATATCTACCTATTAAGTAATAGGTATGTACCTATGTGCAGCTTCACATCACATTATGTATTATAATATCTCATAATCATGTTTGTTGGTAATAATATCGTTTTGATCGTCATTATTTTAGGAGCAATACGTTTAAACAGTTCTAGTTAATAGTACTAGTGAAATCTACACTTTTGGTTAAAGTTTCCGAAAATTTTGCATTTCGCATATATCTATGTATCGAACATGCATCACAGGGGGGACAAACAGACAATCTAGGTGGATACAATTCTAATATCAATTGAGCTTTTTCATTTACATATTTTCATTAAATCTCCGACCAATAAATAGTTATTTGGAAAACATACAAACAAACATCACAAAACAAAACACAACAAAAAAAAAATTGTATTGCTATATCTCGCAAATCCGTGAACCGATTTTCACCATATTTGCGTACGTTGACCTATCAAAATGGGACTAAAGGGTTTTTTTTTTAGATAAATGTCTGCTTACCTACCGAAACCAGTTCTTTATCTTTCAAGGTTCTGTCACTATAAGTTACTGCAAAATGGTCAAAATTCAACTGTAAAGATTCTTTCCTCCATAATGGAAAGAGATAAGATGGTCGCGTTTAGGAATTTATAAATAGAAGACCTTCGAAAGAATACCAAATACTCACTTAACTTACTTACATAAAATTGCAATGTGAGGAAGAAGCCTCTAAACAAACTTCTCTCACCTTCACCCAGGCAAATATAAGAGGGCGCCATTTTTCGACATATTCCACAAAATGGAACGTTGCGTCAGTCACATGAAACACAAACAGATATGGACGGTCTTCGTTTAATTCTTTCTGGCGAGATATTTTGAAAAATAGAATTTTGGCTATAGATGGCCATAATCGCAAAATCTATTTTTTAGATACCTGGAAGTATTACCTACAAAAAAGCTCCATTAACTGTAACCCAAAACTGTCAAATTTGTTTATCAGGTTTCTACTAAAAAATCACAGAAAGTTCAGTGATTTCGAATAAAGTATACCTACCGTAAGAAATTAAACATTTTAGAGCTTTTGGAAAAGACAACACTTTTTTCTATTGCACATATATGATGTTTCTAAGAAGACAACAATCTAAGTACTACCTCTCCTAATTCCTTAAAAATACTTTGCGATGCCACATCTCTAAAGTTATTGATAATGGGTCAAAATGCTAAAGTGTTTTCATTTTCTTTATTTTCGGGTCAATTCACAAGTGTTATCTTGCGCCATTGATTTTCTAGGATATCTTTGTCTTCATATAAAATAAATGGCTGAATAGGAAGTTCATTAAATGGCACTTGTTGTGTTTTAATAATGACTTAAGCACCTAATACTTTCAAACAAAGCCATATTTTGAGGTAATCGGACCACCAGCTCTTTGAAGAGATGTCGGAGAAAATCAGTACAACATTGATGAATTATTTTCTTGCCGTTTTCAGTGAAGTTAGTTACAGATAACTGTAAGTTAGAATTTGCACCTAAATCTACCTTTTCTTTTTATAAAACAGATACGTCATTGGTTGCTACAGCCTAAATTTGTGTTTTGTATATCTTTTAGATTGTTGGTATCAGTATTTAAAAACAGAGGTTTTACAATTCGTTTTGCTAACGAGTAAATAACTAAGAACATATTGTAATAGACACTGCCTACGTTACACTTTTTTGTTCTAAAACATCAAATTCAAGTTATTGAACGAGGTACCTCCGAAACAAGTGATTTAAATACTTCAACGACCTCTTCAGGCGATTAAAAACGCTGGCCACGCATTTTATTTTTGATTTTTCAAAATAAGAAGTCATTGGGCAATAAATCAGGCGAATATGAACAATGAGTCAATAATGTGATGTTCTCACTGGTCAAAAGGTCCACAGTTCGTTGTGCTGGATGCGCACCCGCATTGCCATGCTCATGATGAAGAATGATTCTCCGGTTTAAGTTGTTCCTTCTGGTTTCAGCGATAACTTCCCGCAAACAAATTGAAGTATACCAGTCAGCATTAACTGTTCTTCGATTCTCTAATGCGACAGTTGCAACGTGATCGGTTTTTCCGAAAAAACAAGCAATCATTTTTTTCGAAACGTTTTGTGAACGCACCACTTTTGTTGGTTTTGGTTCACTTTGAAATACCCATACAGTCGACTGCTGTTTAGTTTCAGAGTGTGGTCGAATATTTTAGGTATTTCCTTGCAACAATTGACACGTGTCTGATTTTGCGCTTTTATCAAATTGTGAGAGATCCATCGACTGCAAAGCTTTCTTATATTCAAATGATAGTACAAACTTGTACCGTGGGAGCAACAAAAAACCAAGTCAAAGATACCCTTGGAATTTTAAAAGATTGTTTTAAAGTAATCCGTAAATTATGAATTCAAACATTCAACTTTTAAATGTCAAAATCATTTTGACTATTCAATATACCCATTCACCGTTTTTATTCTTAATGCCATTACAAAAATAAAATTCTAGATGAAAGCTTATTGTTAAATTCACAAAGTTTTATAAATTATTATAATTATGAATTATGTTAACTGTAATAACTTAAAACTTAACCTAAAAAAAATTTAAATGTCACTTGTATTATTTTAATAGTTTTTGTTTTACTTTTTTGTTAATATGAGACTATCAAAGACAAGAAGTTTAGAATCCATGGGTATCTTTGAGTTTGTATTTATTTCGCTGAAATGCCTCAGGACGCTTCTATTTCACTGTATGTCACATGCCGATATCATTTAATCATTTCACGCACAGTATTGATTGAAACGTTGATCTTTCACGCTGGAATTCTGCGAACCATTTATAAACCATAGTTTTGGATGGTGTTTCATCCCCAAATAATGAACTACGTTTTTCGACACACTGTTGTAGGGTTAAGCTGTGATAACCAACAATAACTTTAAATGATCAATTGTGTATTTATAAAGATACTTTTCTCCCCAATATCTTCAAGAATTTCATCAAGTATAGATGGACTAATAACAGTTTTTATAATGCCGTTGCACTTGTTAGTGTGAGGCAGGTTTAAACTTTCAAAATCGCTGCTATTTCCAAGAACTTGCAGCACTTCACCACCAAGTGATCTATCTATTGCAGGAACAGCTGTATGATTAGCTACATACACATTAGATAGATAAAATATACACTAAAATCTCTCAAAAGAAAGCAATTTATCTCACTCTTGCCGTAATGCAAGTTTTAACTTTTTTAAAAAGTACTATACTTGCATGCTTTTTTTTATGCACCTTTGTTGGCAAATGTTTTTTAAGTCGGTTAAATGGGACCTTAATGAAATATTACGTAAGGTATAGTATACTTCATTTAGGTGGGTATTGCTAATATTATAATGTGGTAAACTCATGTATTCTGTTAACCAACCTGCTATGTTTATTAATGAATCATTAAATAAACAGACTAAATTGAGCTAAGCATATACACATTGAGCCCAAGACTGTATTTCTCAAGATTTGGAGTAATGCCTTATATACTTTGAATTTTCCTCGCGTTCAATTAATACATAACCACTGTTAAACATATCGTAGATACAAAAACTCAAAAGAATCTCAATCTTGCAAGATGACAAAAGATGGACAGATTTTTAATCTTAAAAAAAAACAAAACGCAACCAACATAACGACTTAACAAACACAACATCGCCTTTCTTCGCCTCGTTCGCCGCCACAGAAAACTTCGCGTTCTTAATACCCAGTACAGTAGAACTCCAATGAGCCGGACTAATACATTGCAAACGTTATCCGGTTATGCAAAAATTCGGATAATTAAATTATTTACGAAAAAAGGTTATATCTTAGAAAGAAAAACAAAGTGTAACGGGAAAATGCCCAAAAGTATGCACGAGTCCCGTCAAGACCAATGGCTGATGTTAAATCCCGTAGCTCATGCCGCAGATAGGGTGGATTCTCAAATGAACTTACCTAAGCACACACAAAGAAAAGCTCACCGATTTCCAAAACTCTTACTAGACTGATAGATGTTCACAAAAGAGGGCGCCAGCAGTCATAGATTGAAGGGTTCTGATGGTCGGTCACGCAACTACTCGTGAATCCGACACCCTGTATATAGGTTTTTTACGAAACCTCACTCTGTGTGTAACTTACCTCGTGGAAGCTTTACTAAAATTCGCTCTAACGTTTCTCAATCGAGACTCAACACAAAATAAAAACTATATAAACATGTGATTTGTCTTAAATAATTTTGCCGAGGAAGTCCTCTGAAGGCTTCCTTCTTTTAAAATAATCAAAAAAAAGAAATACAAATTAGTATTAACTTTTCTCTTGAACAAAGGTATGTAAACTTTAAGCGAAATTTAGAATAAGCACCACCGTGCTTTTTAATAGTCAAAGGAACAAAAAAAAACAAAATTAACGCTGCTTCGTCTGGACCAGGGATCCACTTACAAAAAAAATACAAATAATAGACCTTTCTTGCATTTATTAATAAACAATAGTAATAACAAAAATGAATTAAACACACAAACAAGAATATAAAAATAACACTACAAAAGAATGTCAATAAATAGTGTGAATTGATTTCTTTACTGGAGAACAAAGTTGATAAAATAATGAGAAAATAAAAATAAAAACAAGTTATTCCCATAAACAAAAAGAAATGATTCTGTTACGTTAAAATTTCAAAATATGAAACAAAAGATCAAAATTCAAGTATTAAATTAATTTAACCAAGATAATCTTGACAATAAATTTTTAAGTAGCAACAAATGAACTTTATATCTAATAACAAAGAAACGGTAGCCAAAAGTTATTAATTATGTTGCAACAATTCAACAAACACCAGCTAAAATTACCTGGGAACGTTCCTGTTACAGATTAGTTAAAAATATTGATCATAAACATAATAATTTTATAAGAGAATGAGAAGTTAATCTTGTCTAAGCAAAGTTTTTGTACGAAATGTTTCACAAATTCAAAGTTCTCTTAGTCTTTCACCAAGTGAAACAACCATTTTCTTCCGTGAATAACACGACAAAAACCCAACGAAACCCGGATTTCTCGAGTCCGATCTCTCTTTCTTATACAAAGGGAATCGCTTAACTTAAATAAGGTTTGTAACCATTTAAGGGTTTGTAGAGGCAACGCCGAAAAAAAAATATGCCCGCATGTCGATTCGAGTACGCAGCTACCAACGTAATCCCTATTCTCTCTGCGTCTCCTGTCACGCAGCTTGCGCTTACCGGAGTGGGGTTGAGAAGCCAGATGCACGACCTAACAGGTCAAAATGCTAGTATTCTTATGAGACAGGGAAAAATTCCACTCCTTAGATTTTCAGCCTGAACCTGACTTAACAAAGACCGTGTGACTGCAGCATTCGCGACTAAGATTCCAGGAACCTTTTATTTACGTCTGGATCTTGATATTGGAGAAATAACAAAAGGCACGTCCGCTGGAACCCAGAAGTCTAGACCACAAAGTTATCAATTCTTTAAAATAAAATTTTAACAAACATCTGTTCATAGAATGAAATAATTTAAATATTACGCGTTAGAGAAACAAATATTTGAACGAAATTGAAAGACAGGGGCGGATTTAGTGCGAATTTTAAAATAACATTACAAAAGTTTGTGTATAATATTGATTTTATAGGCTATAAAAACAATATTAAACAAATTTACTTCTTAAACATATCGAACATTGTCAGTTGTTTTGATGTCTGGACTCGCTTCCGTGCATCTAGGTCTCGCATACGCTTGACAGTAAAAAGCTGCAAATGGTTGCATTCAGGCTGCCACTTCATCAATTTCAGTTCTGTTTCTAGACAAACGAATGCCTCATTAGCAGACAACACCGCATCTGGTTCGGTAGCAATGTCGTCTTCATCTTCCGGGTGGTCAATGAGCTCAAGCTGACTCAATGTTGTCAACCATGTAGCAAAAAGATCTCATAGCAAGGACGAAAAATTACCATATTTTGTTAAAAGGTTACGCTGACATCGATCTGTATAATTGGCAATCCGGATGACTGGAGTTCGGATAAGTGGAGTTCTGCTGTACTAATTTGAAGAGCATAGCTACCAATCAACGATGTTGTGAAATTATATGTGATGTCATTGTCTGGAAGTTTCAATCTGTAGTATAAAACAGAAACTCTTTCAGTTTGTTTGAAATCTTTATCTTAACATGCTTGATTTGGGCGAACGTAATAACAGTGTCATAAATCTAAAGAATTTTGATATGGCAATTACCAAGGCTACCCTTTCTATTTATACCGGTTTCAGAGTTTTATATTTATCATGCAATAAATAAAAAGTTATAGGATGCTAAAAAGTTCAGAAACTTCTTTGAAATTCAAAATTCTTGAAATGAATCAAAGATGGAGAAATACAGAGATTAACGTGTAAGACAAGAATGGATCTAACTTTTCTGTAAATACCTATAGGTGTATGCTTTTCTAGGTATAATTCTGTGTGTACGTATATTGTTTCTTTTTTTTACATTTGAAACTGGTGTTACTCATAAAGTCTGTTCATATAAAGGGTTTTCCAATAAGAGGTGTTATTTTGAATAGCCCGCTATTTCGGTAGATGTCACTTTTGAAGCTATCATTTTTTGACATTTGACAAGTAGAAACTACGCCATTAATAAATATGGAACGATACACGCTTCAACAACGCATTGAAATTATTAAAATTCACTATAAAAATGGTGAAAATTTGGCAGAGACGGTTCGTAAAACTCGAACATTTTTGGGTCACCGTGAAGCACCTTGTCGGACCGCAATACAGAAATTGGTGAAAAAATTCGAGCTCTTGGGACAAGTTAGTGATGTGAAGAATAAAACCCGTGCACGTCGCTCAAGAACAGCCGAGAATATTGCTGTTGTAGCCGAAAGTGTTAAAGAAAACCCAGGTTTGTCCATTCCTCGTCGTTCTTTGGAATTAACCATTCCACAAACGTCATTACACCGTATTTTGCATAAAGATTTGGGTCTCAAGGCTTATAAAGTCCAGTTAACACAAGAACTCAAGCCGGCCGATCATCAACAACGTCGTGTCTTTGCTGATTGGGTCGTTGAAATGCATGAAAATGATCCAGAATTCCATCGAAAAATCATCTTGAGTGATGAGGCCCATTTCCACCTCGGTGGCTTCGTCAACAAGCAAAATTGTCGGATCTGGGGCTCAGAAAATCCAAGAGTTATTGTTGAAAAGTCTCTCTATCCTCAACGTGTGACTGTTTGGTGCGGTTTATGGTCCGGCGGAGTCATTGGACCTTACTTTTTCGAAAATGAGGCTGGAGCAACAGTTACGGTGACTGGATTGCGCTATCGAGAGATGATTAACGATTTTTTATGGCCGGAATTGGATGGTATTGATCTGGACAACGTTTACTTTCAACAAGACGGCGCTACGTGCCACACAAGCAACGAAACCATTGATCTTTTACGGAAAAAGTTTCCGGACCGTGTTATCTCTCGAAGAGGTGATCACAATTGGCCACCGAGATCTTGTGATTTAACACCTTGCGACTTCTTTCTTTGGGGCCACGTGAAAGAGAAGGTCTACGCCAACAGCCCAGCGTCGATTCAAGACCTCAAAGATGGAATTCGTGAGGCTATCGAGGACATAGGGCAGCCACTTTGCGATTTGGTTATGGAAAATTTCATGAAAAGGATATTGTCCTGTAAGCGTGGTCGTGGTGGTCATTTGCCTGATGTTATTTTCCACTATTAACGGCATACCTTCCTCTTTATAATGAAATAAACATCCGATCATTTATATTAAAAAATGGCACTTTTCTTTGAATATCAAAATAACACCTCTTATTGGAAAACCCTTTATAAGTAGAACAATCAATGATCTACAAAGAGTCACTTTAGAAAACACCAACTTGATCCTCGGGAATTAAGAAATAGAAAGGGCGAAACAAACTATTTTTTAACGAATGTTCTGCTTTAATAAGCCTTCTACCGATTTAAATTGAACTTAGGGTGGGTACTAAACCAAGTTCATGCACAGTATGCCCTCTAGGCCGCCGCCATGTGCATTCAATGGTCAATTAGATTCTTTACTTACTAAATCCACTTACTCCTTTTGCAGTAGAACCTTGATTGTGCGACAGAATTTATTCGACTATTCTACCATACTATTTATTCTGCAATCGTTATCTTTAGATATTGTGGCACAATAACAACAGAAAATAAAAGTGTGTTTGAAGCTGTGGATGAACTATATTCTCGAGTGGCCTAAACTGCCTTTGCATCTTCATTTGTAAATCATGAACAATTTAGACGAATCAATCTTGTGCATTTCTTTCGTTATGTCGTTTTTTAGGAATTTCATTAAGATGCTTTACAGTATAATTTAGTAGAACCTAGAATTAAATTTCATCACATGTTTTATTTGCAATAATTGCAATGTTGTCAGAATAGTATGGTTTATTTGCATACCTGATAGATAAATAGCCTCTTGTTGACTTTTAACACTACTTTATATTAAAACACAGATGTGCTTCGTAATATCGCTATCTATGTAAAATTGCCACAGTTTTCTGATTGATTAATTTAATTTTGTTGAATTTAAAGTAGATGCTTCAAAGAGTTTTTATGCAGATTAATTTGGTACTTCTATAATCACAGACATTTACTGAATTACCTTGTGGAACTCAACATTGATTCTCATCAGAAATACTTGGAGAAATCAGACTTTTATCTCACAAATCAAATTATTTTCTTTAATCTCTTGTAATCCTAATTTGTCAATACCAAAAAAAAAACAAAATTTGTTTTTTAATTTGTTATTGATTCTACACAGTTCTTTTTGTTACCGTGACAGTCTCCAAAGTAAATATTAAGTGGTAGATCACGGCTGTTAATTTTTACATAGAAAATCAATAAGAATTCGACAGTAAGATGGTATTACTATAAACGCAAATCTCTGTAGAACTCATTATTGCCAGACTCAAGAAGTTGATGTTATTGTTTAGAAAATATCTAGCAAAACCACTGCAAAGGGAACGAGCTTGGAAAAATTAACGGGGAACGAAGACCCTGTCGAGATGTCTGAGTTCGGGGATGTATTATAGAGATTGCACTTAGAAAACTAACTATTAACTAAATTATTAGTAAATAAGATGTAAACCAAGAAAACTAGTATAACACATCTTGGGACCGTTATCCATTAATTGTGAAACGAGTTCTATGAAGCTTGTACACCTAGTTTTCCCCAGGGATCCATTTTTATACCGTTCATTCATTTAGCAGATACTTGATCATAAAATCCAAATAATCTAAATCGTATACAAACGAGGATTGATTACAAATATACGAAAACATTGAGAAGTTGCTTTAGATTATTTATCAAGAAATGCTAAAATGGTTCAGAGAAATGGCAACTTCAAGAGGAGAAAAGCGATCTGTAATCTTAAACGATAAGAGATTTTTCTGTCTGGGGATGATGGAGAATAAAACCTTTCACTAATCGAGCTTTTATGAAACTGAACGAGACAAGGATATATTTTGGCAGTTGTCAGAATTGCATGTAATGATACTGAATCCCTTTCGAATTTTTGTAATTTTGGTAGTACTCAAAGCTGACATTTTGGTTTCATCCCAACTCTGTAATTTCAATGATTACTTAGTATTTCTGTTGGTTAGTATTTCTTAAAAATATAATATTCTCCAACATCTAGTGACATTTAATTCATTTGTCGAGTTAATTTTTATATTGTGAGTGCCACCAGAATTTTCTTTCCTTCTGACTTTTTATACCACAATTATGTGAGTTATCTTAGTACATGAAGGTTTTTCAAATGTAAAGATAAACTGTCTAAAAATGTTAGTTTTTAGGTTTTTCCTTTATCTAGCAAAATCCATCATTCTCTGAAGGAACATAGTCCTCTGCAAAAGGAATACTGAACACCTGGTGCTATTTGCTGGTTATTTCTACTCCGAAGGTAATCCTCTTGACTTTCCGTTAATAACATTTAAGATAGTCCTTAAATATGCACAAACTGCAGTTATAAATTAAGAATCTCTTCCAATTATTGTACACCTATGCAGTTAAAATACTATGAACTTTTCTGTTCACATTTTGAAACGCTGTCAGAAAGATAATAATAGTAATAACAAAATGAAGTAATTTAATAATAAAAATAAGCATAAAGAACAAAGTTCCAGTGCCAATGAAGTAAGACTGATTATTGTTTGAATTGCATTGGATTGGAAATAAATTAAATGTACACGATAGATAACACCGGGTAACTCCCATCCCTCTGATGAATCATATACCAACTAGATCCAGTTGAATACAAGCAATCTTATAAATTTTATATTATTCGATTACTCAGCCAACATCATCTTAATAAGTTTGACTTATTCAAAGCTTTGAAAAAGACATTCACACTTTAAGATGTTTATTATATTTTCTACAGCTATCAAGGTTGAAGTCAACATATACCCAAGGCATATTTTTTTAAAAATACCAGCTAACTGATAATTACCAACGCTAATAAATAAGTGGTCGCAATTATTTTCTACTAACCTTTCAACTTCATTCTGATGAAGCGATAAACAAAATATATAATTGGAAGCAATAAAATCGTGCTAACCACAAATAAAGGCTCTTTTACATATTCGTACAACTAAATTTTCTTTTCTATTCGAGCGCTATCAAGTTAGAAGCTCTAGAAGTTCGTTTTCATTTTAATTCTGAGACATTTGCCTAAAAGGCAAACAATTTCGATGTTTTCAGTAAAAATGAAAGATTGATGTTTACCCTGAAACTGTAGGTATTAGAACGTGATTGCTAGAGGCGCAAAACATGCCGCACTAATTGGTCGTGCTAAAAACTGCTGTCAGCATACAACAATCTCTGTCGTAAGCAATCTAATCATATTTTTACTTACAGCAATTAACTAGCATATGCTCTTAAATACAAAAAGATTACTTTCAAAATACAAAATAAGTTTGTTTAGATTGAATCGGATTGTGATAACTGATAAGTACTTGCAATAAAAGAATTTACATATTGCGTAATTATAAAAAGAGAAGAGAAAATACATTAAGAATATAAACTGAATACTAACATAAATAATTCAGGCGAGTGTAATTTGTAACTAGTTGTAAATTTAAATGCAAAAAGATATTCATGTTTTGCCACCCAGCAAAGCACGACTTATTTCATTTATTTTCCATGTCAAGAAATTCCTTAGAACACACAGCTTAATCTTCATAAAGACCCCCTAGTTTACTAATTAAATTTAAAAAGCAATTTCGTTAATTAAAATTGACTAAACAGTAAATAAATTTTAAAGTCTTTATGACCTAAAAGTTATGCAACATAACCGTGAATTTCTTTTATTATAAAAATGTCTCAGGGAAAAAAAGACCATTAAGAATTAAGTACCACTTTAAGTAGTCCTTTACAGGCTTCATGAAATCAAATAAAATCGTTTTTTATTATTCCTACATTATTATTAAATAAAATAATGTGGTAGCATCCATTTTTAATGGTCGTTGAAAATATGCAATTCATTAATATTATATTTTAAGAGATCTGATAATTTTTTATTCTTACGTTTTTCTTTATAACATTAATATACATATCTGTTTCTTTTTTAATGGGAATTAGGTTGCTATATTTCAAATTTTTTTCTGGACTAGAATTTTAATTCAACTTTATTAGAAAAAAATATTATTTGAAGAGAGGCAATAAATATTTAAGCTGCAGGATTCTTTTGGAATTAATGAATCTAACACTCGTACAAGACCTAATTTAAGGATATCTCAACTTGGTTTTAAATTATGCTATTAATAGAAAATTTATTTCAAAGACGAGATTATTTATTGCAAATTTTAACACTAACTGGAAATTATTGTAAGCTTGAAATGATTTATAGTGTATTAAACTAGCAACCAGTGCTCAATAGGAGCGAGGTGGCTTACAAGTTGTATAGCTTCCTACGATTATAAATCATTTAAATCTGTAAAGAAAATATGAAAATAGATTTTTGTGTACCGTTATATTATTATGTGGTATGTGTATAGAATATAGAGCGTTTAAATCGGATATAAAGGCGACAGACAGTATGAAAATTATTCATTAAGAGAATATTGTAAAAATCGACCATAATAGAAAAGAGACTAAGTTACACAATACCTATTTGTGCGCTAGTAGTGTTACTTTACTATCAATATCAGAATTCTAAAAAATATTATTATTATATTAATGATTCATACATAGTTTAAGCAGATTTTTAATTAATTTCTAATAAACTGCTTTGTAACAATGTTAAAAAAACGAAAAATTTTCTATTAATAAAGATTACGATTTAGCTCATTTTAAATATCTTTTAAATCAACTTTTATTAAAATGAAGATTAATTTAAGTTTGTAAACACTGTAAAATATTGTTGAGTTTCGAATAATACATACCCCATGTTTGTAGCTTTGTGGTTGCGTGTCTTTCATCTTTAAATACAACTTCACATAAACAGAGTATTCCATATAAAGATCCTAACATTTGATATTCAATAAAAAATGTTAACAAACGCAAAATCATAGTGTCTCGTCACTGCTTATAAGTGGCATGATAGACCATGTAAGGATCTGAGACAGGTTCATGACATCGATAACTAACGTTCAGATGTCACCATCCGATGCGTATCTTCTGTTGACGCGCAGTGATTATTTCAGCGAACCTGTCGTGGAAATCTTTAAAGCTACACTTATTATTTTGTTATAGCAATTTTATAATCTATATCTTAAACGAATGCTGAAGATATTTTTATTAGTGCTACATCAAAAGCTGTAACCTAATTTAAATTTGAAAGATTCTTAGTACATTTTTTTATTGCAGATATTAATTTTATTGCATTATAAATTATTACTTTTAAGGAGAGCTTATAAACTGCTTAAGCTTAAGCGATATTTTACAACATAATCACCTGGATAAAAAGGAATATACAGTAAAGTCTCCAATAAGCGGACACTGTGCCCGGTTATAGGGAGTGTCCGTTTAAGAGACAACAAAAGAATTACATTAAAACATGTAAAAAGGAAATTTTTTATTAAACAAAAGTGTAAAACTACATGATGTTATAAAAATAATAGTAGGATAAGCCAAACTAAGAAATAAAAAGGTAAAAACTTATTTAGTTTAATAACGCGTAACGCATAAAAGTAAATTAAATTCTGAAATAGGTAGTATGTAATAGTTATGTATAAACTTATAAGTCTCGGTGATCAACAAATTAATAACGAGCAAAGATAAACCAGCAGAAATTAGAGGAAGCATTTAAAACGAGAACTAAGGATGTTAACTTTCAATGTGGAAACTTCAAAATAATGCGTGTAAGCTATCTACGTGTCCGGTTAAGAGCAGCTTTATTTACTAAAAATGAACTTTATGAGCTGTCCGTGTCCGTGTATGAGAATTTCTTAATAGGAAGAATTTGGTTTTACAGGAAATGTCCGCTTATAGGGAGTATTTGTAATGGGAGGTTATACTAAGCTGTAAGAGTTTATGATCGGATTTGTTTTATGAAATTTAAAAGGTATTACTTCTTTAAATTACGTTGCATAAACTGAAATCTAAATTATAAAAAGAATTGCAAACTGTTGAAAAATTAGCCACTCACGGAATAGGCAGAAAAGATATTGAAAAGAATCTTCTTTAACTCTAACCTCTAAAAACTAATAACAAAAAAAGCTTAAGAATCAACAAAGACTAATGTCTGTAAAACTCTACTATCCATCAGGATATATTTCAAACAAAGAGAAATTTTCTAAAATAATAATATAAGTTTTGATACCCGTTTTTAGCTATTTTTAAAAAAATTATATCTCGAAAACTAAATAACATTTTGGCTCAATTGTTTTATTATGTGATAGAACGTTCAGTACTCTTTTATTTCACATAGCACTCATAAATCTTTCATCAGTTCTGATTTTGTTTTATGTAAGAATGAACGTTTCAAAAGACAAGATCCGTAGTTTAATCAAGTACGAATTTGATGGCACAGTATCACTCATGCAAAAGCAGTGGTTCAGCAAACTCTTGCAAGAACAGCAAACGCTCAAAAACAAACTGAGGTCAGAAAGGGCGCCAGTTATCGATGAGCAAGCAGTACTTGCTGCCGTCGAAGCCGAACCGACGCCGACAACCCGTAAGTTGAAACTTGTCCCTAACAGTCAAATCATAAACTCTGAGCGCTGTTGTGCCCAACTTGATCGTGTCCAGCGAAAAACTTGCTCCCCCGAACTAACTGGTCACTGCCGTCGTGGGGAGTCTTTCAAGATAATTCTGGGCCATATGTTTCGAATGCGACCCTTCAAAGAATTTTCATTCACTCACCGTACAGTCCTGACTGTGCCTCATCAAACTACCAACTGCGTCTCTAGCTCAATCCTTAGCTGGTGTATTCGCTACCAATGTTGAGCAGGTCTGAAAGCACCTCAGGCTGTATTTTGCTTTCAAACCTCTAGTCGAAAAGAGCATCAACATTTGTGCATTTGTGTCCTAAGAGTTTACAAAGCAAACGGTGGAAGTAGACCTCCTTTAAGGCATCGCATAATGCAGAGGTGTTAGAGGTCTTCTGCGTCACTTTTAGACCTTTCCTACGGTGCTTCAGTACGTTGACTGATTCTGATTCTGATAACCCTCTTGAAGTGGAAACTTTTCTGCCCTTCATTAATCTTCTCAAAGAGATAATTAGGAACATTAATCAGTCTATGCCTTAAAACGGACTACCTGCTTTAGCCCAAGATCAAGATCAGTTCTTCATCAACCTCTAAGAGAACTAAATACAAAGACGAATTGGATTCTGCCCCCGATCAATTATGAACACGAGTAGGGCTACGCCATCTATGGTGGCCTAAAGTAAGCTTTGCCCCCATCAACTCTATTAAGAAGGTTATTATCTCCGCTCTCTAATAACCCTCTGAATTGAGAACACGGGAGGTAGACCATCTATGGTGAGTTGAATACGAAGACGAATCTAAGAGAGCTAAACACAAAAACGGGCCTTCCTTTAACTTTTTGAGAGACTTAAGTACGAATCCCAGGCTATGTTTTTACTTAATGAATTCAAATATGTAACAATTTGTTTGTTGTTAAACAGCCTTGAGAGTCCACAAAATTTGTTTAATTTATACTTATTTCTCCAGGTGATTATATAATCAATACAAGAAAGCTTGAAGATTAATAACAAATATTACACTCTCATCTCATTCGAGATGTTCGACTCAACGAAAGCGGCAGAAATGAACGAGTCTGCAAGCATCCATTCACTAGAGCTTGTAGTTTGTCAAATAAATCAATATCAATAAATGCAAACAGATAGACGACTCTTTATTCACCAAACAAGGCTAAATCTGTTAAGACAGGATAAAGATTAGTAATTTTCTAACGTTTTTACAACTTGCAATAAAAGAAAATTGATAGATAGCCTATTACGTAAGGCCTGTTCATTGAAGTAGACTGACAATACCGAAGATACTAATATGTAAAACAATGTGTACGATAGCTGGACTTTCTGCAGAATGTTTACTATTTAAAGGAATGCCAAACCCCCAATTACAACAAGGGGTGGATAACAAGAATAGATCGATTGTTTCCCTTTTTATTTATTAACATTTAAGCTTGTTAACTAAAAATCTGCACAATTTCTTGTACGCGGGAAAATTAAACGCAACAGCCTGCAGAGCGTTGCTTGCTTTACATTTTTATACACTTCAACTGCCGATGCAAATTAAAGTTTGACGTATTAACTATTAACAGTGAATGTGGAACAACTTAATAGCGATAGTCGCGGAAGATTGACTGGCGAATTTTATATGAAACATGGCGAACGTGGGAAAGTATTTACTGTTACTCATTTTAAAGCAATGCAGATTCCGCTTAGAACCATCTAAGTGTGAAATACATCTTAGTAGATTATCCGGTAATGGCAGAAAAGCTAGAAAGGCAGTGAGAAAGAAGAGGTGTTGTACAGCTGTTTGGAAACTTAAACAGTCATATATGAAACTTGGAAGGAAGATCAGAATTACGCATTAATATGTTGAAAATAAAGTAATTAAAGAAAGGGTAGCAATAATAAAAAAAAAGTCGACTTCTAAATGCAGCAAACATTAATTGAAACATCAAACAACACTTATTTGCGTAAATTGCGAGATGGTTCTTTAAAACCCACGTTTGATTAGACGTTACCGTGGGTGAAAATGTAACAAACACGCCCAACTTAGATCGATGCACAAATTTTGGTGTTAATTGAAGTAAAATATATATACGGAAATGGATGGGAAGAGGAAAATGTGAAGCAATGCAAACCCGAACTAAAGCAAAACACAGTAAAGCACTTTAAGATGTTAATGACTAAAATACACCGACCGACAAAAAAACCTGCCACTCTGAAATATTTTGCAAAACCAATTAAAAAATTATTAATTTAACCAGTGATTGGTTTTTAATTAAAGAACCATTCACTATTGACACAAGATGTACAAATTGGTTAGGAAAAAGAGACAAATTAATGCAGAATTAAACTTAATTTAAGAAAGTAGCAATAACAGTCTAAATACAATATTTTCTTAATTAAAAGCAATAAAGGTGGCTGTTATAATGGACCTCCTGATAATTATTAGTAGTGTGTATGTCCTCCTCGAGCTTGAATTACATCATTCAACCGCCGTGGCAGTGAGTTTATTAAATTTGTTAAGTAAATTTGAGGAATTGCTTCAAATTCTTCCTGAAGGGCCAACCGTAGCTGTTGAAGAGTCTCTGGCATTGCTGGACGGCAAAGAATGTGCCTCTGGAGTTGATCCCAATGATGTTCAATGGGATTAAGATCCGGGCTGCATGCTGGCCAATCAAGTCTTCGAATGCCGACCTCATCCAAGTATTCAGTCACGACTCGTGCACCATGTGGTCTGGCGTTGTCATCCAATAAAACAAAGCTATCTCCAATAAAATGGGAAAATGGGACGACAGCTTCTTGAAAAATCTCTTCTACATATCTGTGAGCGTTTAAAGCACCACTTTCCACAAATATCAGGTCGGTATATTCTTCTACAGAAATATCTGTCTATACCATAACAGAACCTTCCTTAAAGATATCCCTTCAGAGATGGTGCAGTCCGCATATCGTTCGCCTCGTCTTCTCCACACCCTTTCCCGACCATCAGGTGATTGTAGACAAAAACGCGACTCGTCAGTAAACGTCAGTAAATGTTTCTTTAATCAAATAACAGTCACTGGTTAAATTAATAATTTTTAAAGTGGTTTTGCGAAATATTTCAGGGTCGCCGGTTTTTTTTGCCGGTCAGTTTATATGCCAAAATCAGAAAAGCAGCGGATAATGGTGTTGATTATGTTACTTCATACTAATGTGTAATGTAATTAATCAATTTTTAAGTTTGTGCAGATTGTTAGTCGGCATGCCTATATTTATTATGCATTTACAGAAATAGGAGTTTCTTCCTATGTAACATAATTATGACTACATCTCGGTTCTTCTTGGTTACAACTAGGGTCAAGAGCACGACTGTATCCAGAAATACTATTGTAATCGCTCACGGGGGTATTCTTCGGGACTGATAATAGATTATGTAAGCTGGACACCTACTAAGTAGGCTTGACATCCTAACGATTGTCTCTTTTTAAGGTGCCTGGAGACTTCTAGCTCCTGTGGCCCAAATTACCTTAATGTACACCTAAAAATTCTTATTCTAGTTAGTTAATCACGACTGTGAGGTGTAATAACGAATACCACTACAACTTAGATAAATATAGGTTTGTTCCAACAAACAATCCCTGATGGTTTGACGTACTTTTTTGACTTTTTCAATGCGCAGGTTCGTAGTTTGAAACTAATTGGAAATTGTTTCTGTTAGAACGGATATTAGTTGATGCTACTACCGTTAGATATACAGAAACTGCAAATTGCAAGTAAACTAACCATAAAACGGTTAAGGTTTTTTTACTTGTAAATCAGCGCAGACGCCAAACCGGAGTTTGTTAACAATTCTCAAACTGTTTTGACTGTCATAAACTGGTTTGAAATTGTAGTCCGCAGTTTGTTGGCACAACGAACTGCTAATTTCAGACTGCAATCGGAGTTGTTGAAACAGACAAACTTGACCTGCGCACACTGGTGACTGTCACGGATAGCTTGGGATTTGTGTTGGAACAAACCTTATGATGCGTACAGAAACAAGCGACATTTTGGCATTTAACAATACTCTTTTCTACTTTTTAAGTAAAAATTAAATATTAACATTTAGTTAAAGCACATGTAGCATTGCACATGGATTTTACAAGTGAAGATCTAAGTCAATAATACATTCAGTTTCGCTATTAATTATATCCAAGAAATTTCTCAGCTCACAGCAGTCTCTTGCAGTATGAATGATAGTTATCCTGTGGAAAAAAGATTTGTCTTTATTTAAGGAGAAAATTTGCATATCTCCCACAATTTATTCCAATTTTATCTATTTATGGTTAAAAACATATTAAACGCACTAAAATCGGGTCTTGGCCACTAGCTAAGAATAAGGTGTAAGCCGGAAGCTCTAAATTCTAAATTTTAATCATCTGCAACTATTTTTCTTTTGAACCTCTAAAATAAGTATTTGACCACCCTGAATACAGACCAAAAGGTAACGCTGTAAAGATCTTTCGTTTTCTAGAAAGACGCCACTCATTGTCAGACGAGTATACACATAACCTTTTACTCCATGCAGTATAATAAACTGCAGTTAAATCAGTAAAGGCAGCTGTTGTTTTTAGGTGATTTTTAAACCCAGCTTCAATGTGGGTCGTTACTGACAGTGCAGTAGTTTATTCTGTTGTAACTTAGTCTCGAACTCTTGGCGAGCTTTTTCGAGAAACGGCTTATGTAGGTATTTGCCCTTTTTACTTTAAATGGGAATATATTTTTTCCTTCATTTTCAGAATCACCATTCTTCTGACTGTACTAAAGACTATTCCAAAAAATCTCTCGTAGCTATTTCTGCACGTGAGGTCAAACTAATGCATTTGTTAAGATCTGCTTTGTTAGAATTCCGTCCACAGCAAAGAGGAAAATTTCTCAATGAAACACTTATTTTTTACTATTGTGACAGAGTGGTGCTAACTGCTTAACCTGCTGACTATGTTAAAGGTCAATTAAATCTTTGCCCGTGATTTACAAAAGATTGTTAATATAAACAAAAAGCAAAATGTTGGTAATAATTAATAAAATTAGGCTTAGGAATATCTAGAACATAAACAAAACTTATAATTCAAATAAATCTTGGTTATAATTTTATGACCGGCCAGCGATTTTTTATTTAAAATAAAATGTTAAAGTGGTTAAACAAAAGAACTTAAATAGGAGACTTGCCACGTGCTTTTCTTCAAAAGTAGCGTACTACTTATTGCATAAATTCGCCAAATTAGACTTATACAGTGATCTGTTTACGCATACCAACACAAAGTCAATTCCTCAAATATTATAAGAAAAAGATACTTTAACCCTGTTCAATTTACTTTCTTGTTGGGTTTGCAGCTTTCATACGGCACTGCGATCTAACTTTATCCGAGATCCAGTAGGATAGGATATTTTTGCGCAAGCGTGACACGTAGTCATTTTAGAACGTTGTTATGGGAAAGACAGAATTTTGTGACCCGGTCGCGAAAACCTACAGTCAACATAAACTAATGTGTGAATTGTTCAGTTTGGAATGTCAGTCCAGATAGTGAAGATTCCGTCATAAACCATCTGCTAGGATCTCCAAGAAACTTAGACATTAAAAAAAGAAGCTTTGCATTCTTGTTTAAGGCTTTTTCTTGTAAGTAACAGCTGTTGATAAACAACAAACGATTGTGTAACTTATTTTTTCAGTATAAATGATAAGAAAAGAATTTACCCAATATCGAGAAGACCTTTTCATATATTCTATCGCCTCAATAGCTGACTAACGACTCAAATAATCTGAATACATTTACTACCTTATCAAATAATAATAAACTTAAAATTTCCCGCACTTTAGGATTTGCTGTGCGAATTAAAATTCCTCCTTGCAGTAAAATAATTCTACCTAATCATTTACTTACGAAATAAAGAAAAGACTAATTTAAACTGTTACAGTAAGTGGTTCGATTCCAACGAAAAAACGAACAGAAATTTATATACAAAACTTACGTAACTAATTGTGTCAACTTGAGATTCGCAAGGCAACTCCTGGTGAGGATATTAACTAAACAAGTTTTCCTGTAGGTATCTTTCCAGCGCCTTAACAGCTAAATAAATGATATCAAAACAAATTCTTTGTGCAAACAAAACAAAGACACTCTTTTTACAGAAAAACTGAATCTTATTTCAAGAATGTGCGCAAGTAAATTTAATTTAAAAGCGCTCGGTGTGCAGACTTGACAGGATCTGCTTTTCGACTGAGGGGACAAGAAGACATCCCATTCGATTTCGTAAACATTACATATTCCTTGTTGGATGCTATAAAAGAGGAGTTTTGAGAGTTGGAATGTAAAAGGTATTTTTCTCTGAAAGAATATTCTCACCCCAATACCAGCAATAAATTGTCTGCGTCTAACTATCGTCTTCTATAGAAAATAAAAGTCTAATTTAAATATACAGTAGAATATTCATAGATTTAATGTTAATCTGATAGCTTTTAGAATTAATGACCCGGTTTCTACTTTTCTTTCACTAGCTAATGAAGCTTCTTTAAGAATTTCAACAAATATAGATTAACTGAGCTTCACAAGAAAAAAAAGAACAAAATCAGTTGCTATGGTAATTAGAGAATATTTAAATTTAATAATTAGAACAGGAACTGACCCAATGTGTCCAGCTTTTTATTTCGTTGACCATTCTATCTTAAAAATAAAATCTTTAAATTTTATTTTTAAATTAAACGATCCCTTAAATTCTTTTTTATAACTGAAAGATATTTCCTCACACTTCTCGACCTATGAATGCAAATGACAGTATACGAAGTGTGTCTGAAAAGATGTGTTTTCCCATGCTATCATAGTTGTGAGATACCTAATATCTCTAAAATATCTCAGCGACATAAGAACAGAAAAAGTAGATCTCAACGCATTGAGATACACGCAGCAAGCAATTTCGTAAAATGATACAACAGTTCACCCATTTACATCTGTCTAGAGAAAGCCTTTACTTGAATGATTTTACAGAATTGTATAGGATTATTAATCTTAATAACCGAATTTTCTATGGAAACAATAATAAACGTAATCACAGGATAACAATTAAAAACCTAAACAGAAACATTTTTTTAAATGGTGCGGAAAGGTAAATATGATTCAATGATTTGTGCGATAACACAGAGCCGTATTTTAAGACTTGAATGTCTGAACTATTTTTACAATTTGTTCCGTGTACAAATTATATCATTTTAAGTAAAACTAAAATGAAAAACTCCATCGTTATCAACTCTATTATTAATCTTCGTTATTCTCATAGTATGTCAGTCCATAAGAGAATAAATTAGTTAATACACACGCAGCAACGAATTATGAAAAATTTACTTTCGCTGAAAAAATATTGTTAATTGTCATTTCTCAAAAATATTTACAATATGTTTGTTGAACGTTGTTTTATTTGATTAATTACCTGAGGTCTTTCTGATCATAAGATAATTTGGAATTTTTTCTGTACTCAAAAATACAATATTATTGTAACTGACCAATTCTTCGTTTCCTATTAAAGTCTTGGACTTCCTATGTATTCGAGGCACATTCGTTTAAAATTGCTAAAACAGATTTATGACCCATTAAATGTCTGTGTTAGAAACCTTACTGTTTAACAAGGCTAAACGTTTTAACATTAGACTTGAGCAAAAACATTCATTTATACTATTCTTGGAAATGCAACAAAAAAATATTACAAACTAACAAAAACAAACCACATAAATAACTGATGAATCTTAATTTTCTTAAGCTGTAAGTAGTTATGATACGCCTAAGGTTATGGTTCTTATCCGGTCTTTTTTATGGTGAAACAGTCATTACTGAATCCTCGAAGATTTAATTTACTGAAAAGATGGAATCAGTAAAAACTAACCTGTGATATTTCAAACAATATATCTGTTAATCATTATATTATTTAATGGTGCAATAAAAATATGCAATATTCCAGAATATTTAAAGTTTAGCTGATGGCTTTTTTATTATGGTTGTTATTTACTCCTAAATGAAAATAGACATGATGTTTATGAGAAAATTAAGGTATACGTCAGTTGGAATTGAACACTTGTGTGGCCAGACATAAAATAAGAGTAAAAGAGTAATAACTGACCTAAATTAGTTAACAGAAAAGTCATTAAAAACGTTTCTTATTTACCGCCGAAAAGATCATTACTAATAATCTAAATGTCTAGCAACCTCATCACTTTTTTATTACGTGGTTACATAATTAACTGCAAATTAGTAATTAATATAGAACCTGTCTATCACCTTGCGTTTAAATAGAAATATGGAAGTTCACTTGCAGAGTTTAAAAAACGATCTGTTAATTAGGATGTAGAATACACAAAGTATGATTCAACCATACCTACGGATTTAGTAATGGGAGATTTCAATGACGGGTTATATAGTAAACCTCAGCTTATTTAGATTTAGAAATTAAAATGGAGTGAAATGAAGATTTTAATTAGAAGTATGTACGTAATCAATAATTGTTAATTCATCCTACTGAAATAAGGTTAATGATTAAATGTTCGTTTAGCACACTTTACTAATAGTAGCATAATAATTTATTGTCAGAGGCAACACGATGAACATAAATTCTTTATTGTGATGCCATGACAGTGCGATTACGCTACAAGCCAAAGTGTCGCATTCTGTCAGGTGCAACCCACACTTTAATTGATAGATAGACCTGCTCATTTACCTTGTGCTGCTGCACTAAAATATGTAAGTTAATCATTATAAATAAATTAATCTTAACTTTCAATAGTTTGCTAACGTTTAAAGCCGTTAATAAAAGAAAAATGAATGAAATAACGAATTGTTTATTGTGATCTGTTGAATTTTTGGAAGTACTAGTATTACACAACAGCTACTAAATTAAATTTATTAAAGTTATGAAACGTGTCTTCTTGACACACTTTCGATCTGATTTGAATCTCTTGAAATAATTTTGATTTATTATGATTTAAAGCATAACTTAACACTCGAACAGATTTCACTTAGAAACATAAGCTTGTAATACACGAAAAAGCTTTAAATGGGTAAATTTAAACAAACATAATTACACATTCATAAACAATATCCATTTAGTGGCAAACGGAGAAGTTCAAGTAACTTTCAAGCGTAAAATAATTATAAGTTCTTTGGACATTGACTGATAATGAATGAATAAGCAAATGGAGTCATTAACGTTATGGAGATAACTAGGTGTGTTTTAAATGTATATAATAACATCAAGCTAGCTCACAAGCACAAGAAGTAAATAAACGGCTTCCTTTCTAGGGTGGTCCAAGAATGTGCGATGTGTCTAGAGTAGTAATAGTCAGGAAGTTTGCGTTTTTAAATAAGTGTACGTCAGTTTATCCAGGTGCTTGAATATTATTACAAATTGTACGTGAATATACTTTTATCTATACCTTAACAGATTTTAAATAATTCTTTTTTCAGAACTGTTGATTTTTAAATTTGCTATTTCCTTTCAGCCTTCACATCACAATTAGTGATTTTAAAATGTTATTGCTAAAGTACTTACAACAATGACATTTAGTGTGATTTATTATTTCCTCAAACAAGTTATATAAAGAATCAGTTTGTCCTTCCTCTATATTTTAGAACAACTAACAGCATGGGAATCTGCCACTGTCTTCTTTAAGTCCTCATGCAATTCGACCATGGAAAGATGCGGGTTCAAAAGGAAAACTTTCTTTAGCAAAAGAGCATTAACTTCTAATTTTTGAACATATTCTTATAGCATTCATTTTCTTAAGAATTACATGGCTTCTAACATGAGAAGTGTAATAAATGCTGAGTTTCATTTGTCGAATTCTTATGGTTTGCTTAGTATCTGCTGTCATTCCATCGTGTTGGCTCAATGGAGTAGGAACCACCTCTCTCATGTTCGACCACCTAACTTTGAGAAAGGTAGTCACTAACGACATTGTAGGTATTTATTAACATGATCATAATATTTCTAAAAATGAAAATAATTTTGTCCTCTTGGTTATACATTTTCATCTTTCCATATTCATCACTTTTTTATTATTTTAGGTAACTCAAGTAGAGCAGCGGTAAAATTTTCGAGTTAGATAATACGAACAGACCCTCAAAGAAAACTCATGTTCACTTCTGATTGAGTAATTCCGGCAAATACTAAAGATTTTGCTGTAGATTCTCCAAGTCCTAAACAAGTCTTATCACATAGTATCTGTACAATAATGACTACCCAGATGTAGTCTCAAAGTTAGGTTTCGACAGACAAGGCCACATCTTCAAAAGCGCAAAGAGGCAAGAATCTACGATTGCCTCAGGGTACGTTTAATCCTGAGGTCAACCCCGTCTTCCTTGTAGTTACTAATAACAATACTTGTTGTGTTTGTCTAAGAATATATTAATCAATTATAATTATTGTTGAACAGAAATTGATCATAATATGTTATCAATAGTGTGCAATAGTTTTCTCACTAAACCCAGACTGCTTTATACGGTGTGTCCAAAATCAAGATGATAACAGATAAAAGATTTTTTATTATAGCATTTAGCAACCTTATTTTCAATAAAACTCTCTCCTTACTTTAAAAGACTCAAAATACAATTCCTTCCAAACGTTTCATGTGTTCATATGCAAGAGTCAAAGTTTGGTTCCAACGCAACGGTCTATTTTCACTTGACAACTTAGTCAAGTAGAGTTTCATATAATAGAATGGTTAGTATTTTTTCTAGTTGTCAGTGCCTGCTAAGCTTTAGCAGAGAACGATTCTCTGAATGACTCTACTGTCGCAGCTGTCACAGTATTGTACGCACACCGACTTGTCTTCTCTAATTGGAAATTGGGCTAAATCTAAAATTAGAAAACCGTTTTCAGTACTATCTTTGATAGCGCTGACAAATTCAGCCTATATACAGGGTATCTCCAAAAGGTTGGAACATAGCTTAACTGCAGACTCCTGGGATAAAACTAAGAACATTTAACCCAACTCACCTATATCCAGAATGGGCTCGTTAACTCAGTACAAGGCGTGAATGTTTTAAAAAAAATTAATTTTGCGTATAAAAATGGTAAGGCTTTGATCGATTTTTATAATTTTTGGTATGGCATGTTTTGTGACTATAAGTCGCGTTTAGAGATGGTTTTGGTCTTCATCAGTAAGTTGTAAGTGTATTAAACAGAAATGTTGCAATACAAATTTGATGATAACTTTTTAATGCCTAGGCTGGGAACTTTCAATCTTTTTTTCCAGAAAGATATTTTCTTTGGAAACATTTTTTGTATCTTTGTAATTTTTGATAACGCTTAAGGTTTAAGGTTAAGACAAATCGACATGATGGACGTGTCGATTCAGGTCTTTGAGAAAACAAATGGATTTATTAGTGAATTCAAGGCTTTTTATTCAAGAATAATGTATGCCTCAAAGGAAACAAATTTCAGGTCCCCAAAATTGTAGATCTGCCATTATTGTTATTGTAAATTCTATAAATTCTTAGAATATGGATTGGATGTTTTGTAAATTGTTTATATTTTTGGATTTTTATAATATTAATAATCTTGTATTTAGATGTTTGGCTTTATTATGACGTTCACCAATTGACCATAGCGTTTGTAAGATTTAGAAAGAAAACAAAGTGGAGTTTTTCTAATAAAGATGAACTTGTCTTTGACATTTCCTTGCTACATTAGTGCTAACAATATATATATACCACTTGTCATTTACAAATGTGCCTATTGAAAGTGCAAAGAATTTAAATGATGTAAAATAGGCCAAAGAAGTAAAAATACAGAGATGCGTTATATGCACAAGAAATAAAATTGAAAACGTCCAAATAGAAGTTTTTGGCTTCACAATAGGATTATTAGGTGACCTAATTTTCTTTTACATGGTCTTGCTTTACTGAGTTTAATCACCCGGGTTCAGCAAATCCTTCCGGCAGCGCTGCCCGAAGTACGTATTTATCCTTTCATTCGGAATTTGTAACTTGACCTTACCTTACAATTTATTCTTTTTACTCTATATCAGTGGCGTAAATAGCGGACGCAAAAGCCCGCAGTGCGATTTGGGGACCCCACAGTCGTTTACAGATATGAAATAAAAATAGCCATATAATTAGAAAAGTCTGATAGGCGACATTTCTCCTGTCCAGTTAATTTGTTTTGTTATATAAGTACCTACTACTACATATTTAAATATACAATGTAGTATAAAGTGCTGTTTTTTTTTTAAATATTATTATACATCATGAAATACTAAGGGGCCTCGAAATTATGTTTACGGGCCTTGCGAAAGGACCTAAAATTATATTTATGCCACTGTTCTATATAACTAGGATCTCTATGTTCTTAGGCCGACAAAGATAAGTAGGTTATACATACAATAAAGATAAATTTATCCAAAAAATTTATTTCAAAAAAAAACAAAAGATCAAAATAAAAATCAATAAAGAGAAAATTACAAATAAATTCAACTAATTAAGAAAATTGTAATAATATGAAATAAATATATTTAATATTTTAATAATAATGCAAAAATTTACAAATACGCTATCAAATAATGCAAGATTTATAAAAAAGTTAAAAGAAAAATGTTGGATTTTTATCAACCTTGAACACTCGATATCATAATCTACAATACAAGAGGAAAATTATATAAAAATGCATATCAAATAAAATTTAGGCAACTACATATAATAATGAATTTAAAAAATTTTAAGAAGCAATAATTACATAAAATTCTTACTGTCAATTCCAAATAATATTAACTAAAGTTAATTAACTCCAATTTATAAAAAAAATTGAGATAAGATACAAATACTGGACCAAAACTAAAATAAAAAAAATTAAAACTTACCAAAAAAAAAACTTCTTCACTGTTGAACAGATCTGTTCGAGATGAGGAAGCTGTAACAACTCTATATTACGGGTCCAAGAAATTTCAATTGAAGTCCAGATTGGCATAAAAGTTTTAGCAATTAAGCAGCTGTAAACAATAAAAACAATTTAAAAACATGAGCAGTCAAGAAGCAAAAAAATTTGAAAGTGTTCAAGTTCGAAAATGTCGCACAACCAATCAACGATTTCCAGTCCATTCCCCAGAAAATTTAAAGTTTTGATTAAGAAAAGAAGAAAAAAATTGTCTATCAATGTCATTCAAGAAAAAACCAATTAGTATACTAGAAGGAAATATTAACTACTATAAATTTCCACAATTGGTCACTAATAATTTTATCTTTCAAGTAACCAAAAGGAAATAAAATTTTCCGCAATTCAACAGAGATTTACAATTAAACTTAACCTTCTTTAGAAACATCTGTAATCAAATTTACTAACCAGAAATCTAGAATCAAATATCATTTACAGGAAGTAGTGCAGTAACAGCTGTTCAAATTCCAAAACCTATAAAAAGAGTTAGACTAGACGTTGAAACAATTCTACCTTGCGTCCCGCTTGCTATACTACTAACTTGCAAAGTTGTCAACTCTAACCGATTCAAGAAGATTAAAGAGAACTTCAAAAGAATTTACTCAACTTCTGCAGTCATAAGATCAAACACGTCCCCAAACGAGAGAAAACTAATAAAAGAATAGAACACCCCGCAGGCACAGATTAACAACCATGGAACGGTAGCAAAAAAAGTAACCGTTACAAATCTTTCCGAGACAGGTTGCTAGTAGGATTGCGGTTTCGAAATACCACTACCATCGGTTGCTAACGAACTTCACTTCTACAGCGTGCACGTGTAGAGTTAAGGTCTTAAAGACACATTTTCCTACCCTAGGAAACTATATTAAGTGCAAACTTAGCAAAACTAGATTCAGAATGCTTAGTTACTCAAAAATTGATTGTTTTTTATTTACTAGTTTTAGTTTATTTCTATCATAGCTCGTTAGGAAATTAGCCATTTATCAACTATATTAAGTCTAAAGAGAAAGGCATTACATTAAGTTCAAATTAGCATCGTTTTTCTGTTTTCTCTCAAACTACCAGCGTTTGAGGAGTCAAGCTTATTTAACAATGGATTGACATCAAAAATGAAGATTTTGGACTCAACATAGTTTGCCTTTGGTGTAAGAATTTGTACTCGTCAACCACATATTTGCAGCATCAACCTTCTGCGTTATCGTCCGCGAGAGCCAATACGTATCTATCCCTGTCGCGGATGTCGTTACAAGCCGACGCACAGTGAGGCCGTTCGCAAATCTAGCGGGTCAGAAATCCTATGTGAACATTATTGACACGATACCGTGTTTTTAAATATTCTAGAGTGACTTTGTGACCACGAACTCCAGCAACATTTATTTTTGTACCAATGCCAATTCCACCGCCAGCCGTGCTGACGTACAGCATTTGAGTCGACCGCCGACAATAAAATCAGAGCAAAACGGCGTCGACACACTTAGCTGTCCACCACCACGTCTGCAAATAGGTTGATACTTTACAATTTCATGAAGTCCTGCAATCACAGGAAAGCTGTTTATATGTAGTACGTCCGCTCACCAAATCTCACCGCTATTCCGGCTGAAGACGTTTAGAAGGAGCCTAAACGGCCTCCTATCAAAATGACGGGAATTATAAACACTAATCACACATTCATCAGGCATATTTTTATGAATTCTTATAATTTTTGCGTCTAACAATCGTTGTGAGTTTTATATTATTTGACGTTAGAAAACAAAGTATTACAGGATAAATTTTACAAACTTTCAGAAGCCATGGGACATGTATAGAGCTATTTTAAATCAAGTAACTTCTGTTGAAAAATAATTTTGTTTGTTTTTGGATTAAATTTGTTTCTTTATAATTTAATCAGCATGTTAGCCTTTGAAATGCAGCAAAGCACTAGCAATATTTACACTTCAGACCAGTGGCTCAGAGTTTTTTTCTTGCACTTATTGAATGATTTTTTTTACAAAAATTTGTTAATGTTAAGTCCGGATTGACTTTGCCGGGCAATAAAACATCTTTTGCCAATTACTGACGGATTGCTCTGAGATTCGGTCAAGTGTGTGTAGTTATTTCTGTATAATTTAAGTCAATTGAAGACCTGAGACTGATTATTATCTACGGGTAACTGTTACTACAAGATTTCTTTAATGTGTATCTGCTTAATCGGATCGCATTTACTCTTGATGTAACGAAAAAATGGTTTCGTGCCCATCTTTTTGGTTGGCGTCGTATAAATTTTTATAACTAAATTCTTGAGATTTACTCATTACTGATTCTGTCTACAAGTTCTTCTAGCCCTTTTTTCCTTTCTTCTTGATATCATTTAACAAGTTCCAGTCTCTTAAAGAAATTTCGAGAATTTTTATTTCCTGTTTGGTTTTTTCCTATGAACTCTAGATTTTGTGCTAATCTTAAGTTTGAGTCTACACATTGAATTGGGGAACTTGGAAACTATTATGAGAGATACGAGATCTGTTATATGCCCATGAATAATCTAAAAGAAAATCCAAACCATTTCCAGTAAGTCTCAAAACAACAACAAAAAACGAACATTTTTGATTTCTTTTTCTTCTTTGAAAAAATACTTTTTTAAGATCATTGTCGTTTTTCGTTCTTTTGAAAGCTTTGGTGTGTTTCCTGATTTCTTTGTTTTTTGACTTAATCGTAAATATTTGAATATTTCATTACATATTTTGATTGAACTAGGTGCTTTGATCTTTTTCAACCTTTTTCTTGGATACTTTCTTCCATGTTTTCTTGTTAATCTTTCTAAATTTTTATGTACTGTACAATACTGAAGTGCTACGCTAAACCACTTTGTATTCTAGAATTAAAGTTTTATTTTGTTCTGTAAGTTCCTTGTTTCTAACCAAAGCATTTTATCAAGGTTATTCGTATGGTCTTTTTTCCAGCTTTAAAAAACCTCGTCTACAGTGCCATACATGATTCTTCTACTGCGACGTTATTGTTATCATTTTCTTCGATGTTTTATTTTGATCCGCTCCTATATAATTGTTTTGTTGTTTAAATTTTAATATCAAATTGAAATTTTCACTTTGCATTTTTAATTTTATTTGAACTTGAACTTTCTAAATGTAACTTTCCTAATATAAAGTCATTGATACTTAACTATAATTTTATCTTTTTAGACAACGTTAAGTTAATAAGTAAATGAATTAATAACAATTATACTAAAAGAACCGCAAATGGGTACCCGAGTCTTATTAATTTTAAAATTCAGATTTCCTGTGCATCTGACCTGGTTACAGGTTTACAACATCCAGGTGATTTTACAATCTTACCTTATGCATCATCATCAGAACATCTTACAAATTACCGAAAGTAAAAGCTTTATTTGATGTCTATAACGAAATGTTGACTGAAAAATTTTACATTCTCCCAAAATTGGGAATTGTTATTCCATTTAGCAATTGAACGAGAGATCTTGACTATACTCATTAATTCTCATTGCCAAAATCTGTTGTTAAGGCATCGTAAGGATCGTGCTAATGGCATCTCTGTTATCACCGACCAGAAATGCTCTAAAGATTCTGAGAAAATATATTCAAACGGCTCGATAAAGATGTTTATCCCGATCAGTGGCTGAACAGACATCGTTGCAACCCCAAAGGTTTTTTTCTTAGAATTGCTTGGTGTAATGGAGCCAGAAATAAGAATCAGAGTAGTAGATTCCTAATAGATTTAATTTGATATACCTAGAACATCAAACCAGCAAAAACCTAAAATTGTATACGTTCAAACTGAGATGAACTAGAAAAAATTAAGAAAATCTACATTTGCATAACTGAAATCGGTATTACCTTTTAGAAATGTGCAATTTTAGAACTAATATAATATTCATACTTAACATACTACATAACTCGTTTTGCAACAACGGAATATTCTTTAATTTCATGATAAAGCAAGTTTAATAATAATTACATACCCATCATACAAAGTGTCAAACTATCATTTTATGAAATGTATTGAAGAGTAGCCGCGAGCGTTCGTCCGTTACTCCCATTAGTCTGTTGATGCTTTACGAGTGAAATAAGCAATAAGTAGTTGTGATTATGTGGTTTAATATTGGAAAGGCTGCCGGATGAACTTATCATCTAACAACTTAACGGATCAAATATCAATAACCAGTTGCAACATAGCAAGTCATAATACCTGATGAGCACCACGGGTTGTCGCGATGGTATCGTTTTCTAAAACTATAAAAGTTATTATGTATTCTTATACTAACATAGCTTTGAAGAATTCTTTTTGATTCAATAAATTTTCTTAGCTGCAGGAAATATCAAATTACATCTGGTTTATTGTAAGGTTACTTCTATGTATATGATTATTTAGAAGTTGGACATTAATTTGCAGAAAACAGAATGTGACAATCAGATAAATCTTGTAAATATCTAAAATAACCAATCATATAAAATTATGGTTTGCGACTATCTTATAAGATAGCGAATATATTATTTAGTTAAACGGTGATGGATTTCTTAATTTCACATTCCATTTGTAAATTAATTTTATAGTGTAATCTTTAACGTAATTTAAATTAGAGTTGCGAGTAATTTCCAGCATTCATAATGATGTGAATGAAAATCGTGGCTGGGTAGATTTAAATTATTGATTGCCTTCAAAAAACGACACTTGACTGCTTTTACATTTTTTTTATGTTCTACTTGAGGTAACAAATTTTAATCTACTTAACAATTTCAAATCCTGCTCTTCAGAATTCAACAACCAGATCAATAATTAATTAACTGTTTATTACTGAAACACAATTATTTTTCAAGACCACGACAAAACTGGGACGAACACTTAATCTGAAGGGCGTCCACATCGAAATGTTGATTGACCAACTACGTGATTCCATCAAATGACAGTTGCATGCAAGCGTCTAATCTTATTTCGTCACTAAAATTTTCTCAATCGCGGATTATTTAGTCGCTGACAAATATGGAGTGACAAGTTCACATAGTTTTTTTCGTTGATCCGGATATCGCTCTTTATTTATCTTGGTGGGTAATTTTACAGACTTATTTTGAAAAAATTCAATCCCGTTTTTAGGTGCAGCGATTGCATTTTTATTCTTTAATTTTCTAACGTGTTAACTTAAAAAGAATTAAGAACAACTGCTTCGAAAAACACTTTATGTACGTTTCGTGACTAGTAAGGAATGTTTTTTTTTTCTTTAAGCAAACGTCGATAATAACACTTTTAAGACTTCGTGGTTAATGATTTTTTTATACTTATATAATATTCAAGTTCGCACGTCCTTATGTCTTCTTGACCTAATTTTGAAATGGCGTTGATGTATAATTAAATATAATTTATAATAAACGTGATGAATATTTTATAATTGTCTTTTAATACTTTTTATATTACATTTACAGTATGTGTATGTATGTATGCCATTACAAATATCTAAAAGTTTTAATAATATTTTACTAAATTACATACGCAGCGCAAGATCATAAACATGCAAAAAGCATTAGTAGTTGCTGTCTTTCGAATTTTAACAGTTCTGGACGTAAGAAACCCAACCTTCTTTAATATTCATTTAACGGTAATCACCAATCAGTAATAACAACAAATATGAACGTCGTTATTGTTGTTAAGGCTTGAGAAAAGAAAACACTTGAACAGTAAGCCACAAGGTCTCTATATGAATAACATACAAACAGGAAAATTATTATGTTAGTAGAACGCAATTTTAATTTATCTTTCAAGGTGTGATGAAAATGTACTTTAGTTAGAAATGTATAAGATCTAACGCAATTCCTACGTTGCAGAGGGTAGCAGCTTCAAACCTTTTCATATAAAAATTAAGATAGCATGCATAATAAAAACTTTAACAAACTAAAAGCAGATTGTACCAACTAACTGTAGATACAAATTTTAATCGAGGTTCAACTTCATAGAAACAATTGTTACAGTAATCGCTTTCATACAAGAGAACCTCGATTAAAATTTGAACTTAATTGGTACAACCTTCCCTACGAGGGTGGTCTGAAAAGTTTCCGACCTAACAAAGATACAAGACATTTTTTCTGAAAATTTTTTTTTATTTTTCAACATAGTCTCCTTATAACTCTACACACTTCTCCCAGCGATGCTCCCATCTCTGTAACCCGTCCAAATAGTACTCGGCATTTTTCTCTGTAAAATAATTGTTCACGAAGGTGATTGCCTCTTCATTTGACGAAAATCTTTGTCCTCCGAGCGCAATTTTTAGATGAGGGAACAAAAAGAAGTCGCTTGGGGCTAGATCTGGTGAGTAAGGCGGATGGTCAAGCAGTTCAAACCGTAATTCGTGGATTTTCGCCATGGCAACCGCTGAGGTGTGAGACGGTGCGTTGTCTTGCTGAAACAGGATTTTCTTTTTCTGCAAATGTGGCCGTTTTTTTGCAAGTTCTGCCTTCAGCTTGTCAAGTAATGATGCATAGTATGCTCCTGTAATGGTTTTTCCTTTTTGAAGATAATCGATTAAAATAACTCTATGACTATCCCAAAAAAACAGTCGCCGTCACTTTCCCAGCCGAAAAAACAGTTTTTGCTTTTTTTGGAGCCGGTTCCCCCTTTGCAGTCCACTGTTTGGACTGTATTTTTGTTTCGGGCGTATAATGGTGTATCCAAGTTTCATCTACAGAAATTAATCGGCGCCAAAACTCGGATTTATTTCGCTTAAACTGCGCCAAAAGAGCGTTAGAAATATTCATTCGAACACGTTTTTGGTCTAACGTGAGCAAACGCGGCACCCAACGCGCGGACAGCTTTTTCATGCCTAAATGTTGATTTAATATGTGACAAACACGTTCTTTTGACATGTTCATAACCTCTACTATCTCTCTCACTTTAATTCGGCGGTCGTCTAGCACCATTTGGTGAACTTTGGCGATGTTTTCGTCGGTAGTTGCAGTTTTTGGACGTCCCGAACGTTCATCGCCGCCCACGCTCTTACGGCCACGTTTAAATTCAGCAGCCCAAAATTTCACTGTGGTAAATGATGGTGCAGAGTCCTCATACACAGAATCCAACTCATCTTTTATTTGCGAAGGCGTATTGCCTTTCAAAAACAAATATTTAATGACAGCTCGATACTCGATTTTGTCCATTTTCACAAAAAAAACTCACATCAACTCACTCAAATGACTGTTACATAAAAACTGCGCGTCCAAAATTGCTGAAACTTTGGTGAGTAACTGTCAACAGATGAACAACGAAATTCAGTAGCTTTTATTTACGAGTGCTGCCATCTTCACGTTGAGGTCGGAAACTTTTCAGACCACCCTCGTAATTGTAATTATGAAGCGGATCTTACTATCGGCAACGGCTTGCAAAATTTCTAGTTGTGTATATAAAAATGTTGTCTTCAGTAAGGGGAAGCCTCACAATTATGACAATATGTATGAAGTTTCAAAGGTGGTAAGCGCCATTTTTAAGAAAGTCGATATTTTTTTTTTGAAATGAGCTGTGCCCTAGCGGCAACAACCCATAAAACGATCTAAGTCGCAAACCACCAGAACTGCTTTAACTCTTGTTATTTTTTTATTTTTGTCAGTTCAGTTGTTTGTTGTGTCTGTTCTTGAACATGTTTTACATATTTTGTGTTGAGAATAAATCGTAAACAACGTAAAAACGGTACAGGTTCAGAAACAAACTAAAATTGCAAGCAAAACATATGTTAACGAAAATATCGAAAATAACGAAACTATTACAGCAAAACAGGAACCAAGTACCAAGGTAATGTTACTGTATATTAAAATTTTGTATTTTGGCAAACCACAATCTACAACACTCTACCAGATGGTACGGGAAACAGATTTATGAACACTTTCGGTTTAACTAGGAGACTCGTGGAGATTCTTTAAAGAAAAAGTTGGGTGAAACCACTTTCATTAAAAGGAAAACCCGGAAAATTTAATCCCGATGATCGTACGCGCTTTTTGCTCTTAGGCCGACTAAACTCAGTGGGTGGTCTTAAACGAGGATAAGGAAGTTATACAAACTATAAAACTCAAAAAAGCATTTAATACATATATCGAAAAAATCAATCATGAAAGGCGGCAGTATTTTTTTTTAAACGCAAAGGAATCAACAAGTGAAAATGTAATCAATCAATAACAAAATTCATTTTATATACAATTGCCATCAATTAAATAATATAAGGATTTTAAGTTCACATACGTAAATACCAACCAAAATCCAAACTAGCAATAAAATTTTCATAAAAGCATTAAATGAAAAATTTAATCTCGAACTACAGAATAAACACCATATCAAATACTTAAAGTTAAATGTTATCATTCAATACATTTTCCCAATCTTATATACTATTGAATTTGTAATAAAATTCTAAAAATTTGAATAAAGCAGATAATTTTTAATAAACCAGGAAGAAAGAACTAATTTAAGATGACAACCAAATGTTCAGGCACTTGTTTTTCACGAAGTTGACAACAAATTCCTAGACTAATGGAGAAAGAAGTTACCAAACCAGATGTGTCTATCAGGAGTAGAACGGAATTGGATTAGCTTAGACTGTAGTCACAGATTTTCTTAACCCTCCATGAAATTTCCAGAAGAAGATTTGCTCGATACAGAAGTGAAATCTCCAGGTTTAATAACAAAACAATCCACACGGTGGATTCACAAGCCTCCCTTGATTCAGGTTTGTCACAAAAGTCCAAAAAAAAAAATTCTACATCTTGGGCACAATATCACCAAGCAAATGCGCCTACTTTTTGTCCTTCGCTGATACCCTCCCCCTGGTGAGCGAAGCATATTCAGTCAGAAAGTCCCGGATCTCGAAAAATAAATTTTAAATGCTCAAAAGAAAACTTATGAATGGCAATTTCTGATAATACAAACAACATGACCAAGCAGCAATATAAAGGTAGAAAAGTCGATAAGTCCCAAACACCCAACAAGGGCATAAATCGTAAATTACAAATCAATTAAATAAAACCAAATAGGCTTTACAAATGCGCTGGTACAGAAGTCTTAACCTCAATTCATTTTGACTAAACCATAAAACAAAAGATCAACCCCGCCTGGGCTACCTATAAAAAAATAAACAAAGCAAGAACCTAACATTTACCAGCTACACCTGACTAGCTATTTAAATTTCATACACAAAGGTGTAAGCACAGATTAACTACAACACATGTAACGGAAACAAAAAGTGGACGTTACACATGGTTCAAGAACATATAAATAATATCACACGCGATATTTCCCATTATTCCCGGCAAAAAACGGAGAAAGAGACTTAAATATCAGTCGTTTACATAGTGCTTTTCTGGATTAATACCCACTCAGTGGGGTGTTTTATAAGCAAGTGTTTGTAACAGAACAAGTACTATTTGTAACATCCCTCACACACTCAGATATGGGCCAACTCGGTTGCTACAACCTAGGCATTAACTTGGCTAACCTCGGAATCTCTTACATGTGCTTATGGCACGAAGGCATAGCTGGAAAAGGGGATAATCAAATACCTTCATGTTTACTTCACATATTAAACAACATGAATTCAGGCAATAAGAAAAGAATTACCATATGGAGCGACAACTGCGCGTCGGAAAATAAAAATCGTGTGATTGCTTTTATTTATGCTTTTTTGGTTTTCATTGGTTTGTATGAATCCATTGACAATGCATTTTTAGTGAGTAGACACAGCTTTCTCCAGTATGATCCCGACTTTGCACTCATCGAAAAATGCAGGGAAAAGATCTAAACGTATGGTACCTGTAGATTGCAGACACGCATTGACAGCACACCTACCGAAAGATTTTTTAACATTGAACCTGCTACTGATTCTGCCTTAAACTTGAAAGCGGTTCAAATCAGCAAGACCACGCACATTTCAGGAGTATTGTTGTTCAAACTCTGTTTGTCTGATTTCATAGATTTTCAGAAAATTTCTATATTGAAAGAAGGTGAATCTGTTCAAGATATACAAAGAACTACACTAGAAGAGCTGCCTCACAAACATCGCATAAAAGTTAACAATAAGAAACATTTAGAGTCTATAATTTCCTTCTTGGAAAGGCAATTATAGTGACTTAATAAGATAACTGGTACTTACAAAACACTGCTAGACACTGCAAGTATACAATTTCATTAAAAGTTTACAATTCATAGTAAAGATGCTCACCGCAGTTGAATTCTTTGCTGAGTAGCAAATTATACGAGTATGTAACCGCATTCGCATCGTTAGCTAAAAATATCTTAAAAATCAAGTTACAAGTAATAAAATTGTCAAGTTTTCTACCTGCTGGGATAAACAATGCAAGGAATAGTTTATACTTGCCTTAATCAGATTTCTAAGTAGAAATATATTTCCTTCCTTTTTTGCCTGCTTTAGCTCCTTTTCAGAGTTAAAAAAAGTCCTCAACTGTACCTCTCTACTGGTGATAATCTATAGACTATAATTTTCTAACAAAATGCATCCACTACAACATTTCAAAAGTGCTACTGTGTTTGTGAAAGCGCACAGGATTTTAATAATACCTGTTGTGTACAAAATATTCAAGGACGAACACGCGTTTTAGAATTCTGCCAGTGGATTGTGAAAGAGATGCTTTGTCCAGGATTTCTAAATAGTATACGACTTTAATGTTTATCGAAAGAAAAATAAGCAGAATTTGTGCCAATAATTCCCAAGTGCTATTTAAAAAGAAAAACTGTATTTTTGAATGCAACTGTTTGAAACGGAATCTGCTCATCTAGAGTCCTGCATTTTCTTAAAGATTAAATAACAAGTGCAGTAGTCCTTAACAGTGAACGATATGTAAACTGTTAGAAACTAACGTTTCTAATTGACGCCATCTATCAACTGCAGCTACCATTAGAAACTGATACATATTGTTGTGTTTTAACAAAAACGTCTATTTATTTTTACTTAGTTTATTACAATTTATTTTCAGTATTTATTTACACTAAATTATTTATTTATTTATGTACAAAATAATTTATTTATCACTAATTACATTTATTTCGTTTGTTACTACACGCAGTTATTTACTGTAGAACTAGCTGGCTCTATTCATGCTACCGCTTATATACGTTTCCTCGTTCCTCTCGATGAGTCTAGAAGGTTCGCGCCTTTTCTCGCACATTCGACCGTTGGAAACTCTGGACAGTGCGAGATCTCTCCGACACATTCGACCGGCAACGCCGAGACTGTTCGACACCTCTCTAGTATGTTCGAGAGATGGCTCGTTACAATATTATCTACAAGATGGAGCAATAAATTATGTGTTCGGGTTGTCAGGTAACTCAGCACGGGAAACAGTCGTAATCTGCAAGTTATTCGATTCTGTTAGTTTTAGCTTCTTGTAGAGCTACTATAAATCAGAAGATCAAGACAAACCTAAAACATATTTATTTTTGTTACCTGTTTAAATAGGGTTATTTTTAATTTGGTACCTTTTACAATTTGCGTGCTGTCCTTGACTGAACGTCACAAGATAGTATTCGCCTTTTATATGCAAAAACATCGACTTAGCATCTCTGAGTTCCATCCCCTGCATCGTAATGCCCAAGGGCCGGTTTTCGCAAGTCTTACCGAAGAGATAGCCTTGTGTAACAGCAAAGAATTAGAAGATTAACCGTCATGATATAAAATATAAGAACTTACACCCCATTTAAAACTACGGTACTTGATTGACAGTTTTCATTAATTTTTACGTTGCGCTTGAAAACTGTAATATTTCCTTGGGTTACAATTATTGGAGATTAAGCCGTCTAGAAAATTTATAATAAAATTAAAGATATATATGCTGTTTACGGATAGGAAATATTGCAACATTGGATCACATTGGATCATATTAGTTCAAATATTATTGTTTTCACAACGATTATGGTACGCGTTACTGTAATTAGGCATATCGCGCAAAACAGACAATGTTCAGTAGACAACTTGCTTATTCATCATCTAAAGATTAATTGACTAGTTGCAAGTTCTTTTGTCGGCAAATTAGTTTTTTCTTTGCTAAAGAAATTAATGTTAAATAATGTAAGAAACTAAAGTTTTAGTTTTGGGTAGTAATAATCAAGAACTGGACGATTTCATTAAAAAACAGTTTATTTTACACCAGGCACAATTAAAATAAGCATAAGAATTTTGACAATAATAATGACTGTCAATGTAGCCGGTAGCCTTTACAGGAATTATCTCTTCTTCAGCTGGTTGTAATGTTCTTTCGTGATAGCAGCAAAGTGATGTTTCTACGCCCTGTAGACGTACTGGAATATGCCGTTCTTGACCTCCAGTACCGTAATGATGTCAATAAGAACTGCTTACATAAAAAAAATGTAAATATATGCAGATGCGACTCTGCTTTTTCGATGATTTGTTCGTTCGCGTGAGAGCATCTATTGGGAGATAGGATAACAACATACGAAGGGGTACCCAAAAATAATTATTTTTTTTAAGCTATGTATTTAATTTTTTAAAAACAGCGTTATCACCTTCAAAGTACTCTTCATTACACTGAATGCATTTGTCCAATCTGCGATTCTATTCTTGGAAACATTTTTCAAACTCCTCTATTGTAATGGCCAACAGCTTCTTCCTGGTTTTTTCTTCACCCCTTCCATGTTGTCAAAACGCTGTCCTTTCACGTCTCTCATCATTCGCGGAAACAAAACGACGTCGCACGGGGCGAGGTCAGGTAAATAAGGGGCGTGGGGCAAGGGAGTCATGCCATTATTTGCTAAGAATTGGCGCATCGAGATGGCTGTGTAAGCAGGTGCATTGTCATAGTGAAAAACCAGTTCCTCGTCTGTCACAAATTGGGCCTTTTTTGTCGCACATTGTTACGCAATCTTCTTAGTACCTGTAAATAGAGAGCCTGATTAAGTCCGCCATGACAAAACAACCAGAAGCAAGCAAAACTGCTTTTAACAACAAAATTGACAGTGACCAGGTACAACTTTCCCAGGCGATGCCAATCAGTGCATGCGCACTACGGAGACCCCGGCCATCGCAGCGCTATTTCAGCTACTTTTGGATATCCCCTCGTATTAGTTTGATGCCCGATACCCGACAGAGACAAGCAGTCGACGACGGTGCAGGGGAGTACAAAGATAAAGACATTCTCGGTGTGTTGGCAGGACGATTAAAATGGCTCGCAGATGATGATTCGGCAAGAGGATTGTGTTGCTAAAATGTTATTTATTGGTGAGGCGTGAATGTAGAGAATTGAAGTCTTGATGTTTTCTGTGCATTGTTGTACATTTGTAAATGTTGTAGTCTGAAATCTGGAATTGGAATGACTTTTTCCAGATTTTTCTGTGGTTTGTGCTGGTGCCGATTAAGCGTGATGTTGAGAATGGAGGATGTTCTTCATCTCGGGAGCAAGAAATATTTGCATAGTTCTTCGAAAGGATGGAAGCGATTCGGCAGGAACATTTTACTACATAATACAGATGTCTCTTTTTCTGGCGGAAAACCCCAGCGTTGCAAGTGAACTAAGCTCAGGCAACGCCACAGCTTAACTTTCCATCTCAGTATTGGGGCAAGAAATGATTGACCTGAAAAAGATAGATTGCGGCGTGGACCCTCAAGTTCAACAGGATTTTTGTTAGATTTGAGTTAGCTCGACATCAGGAGCTAAGTCTCGAGTCGGCCAAGTTTGTTTACCTGGCCTAATCAACGAAGTTGTGGAAAGATACCTATAGAGCCATATTGAAGGCTAGTTGAGAAAAGAAGGCCTATGAGTCTATGAACAAACTCTAAACAGAAAGAATGTGATCATTAGGAGCTTGTTAAGTAACCGCTCGTACTAAACTTTGTCATGAGTGCGGTACGTGTTTCTTAAATTTGTTGGCCAGAATTTTTTACTTGTGCATTACGACGCTTGTTGTCTTTTCAACGGCAAAGTAGGTGGTAAAACTAATTTTTTCTTTTATAAAGAATCAAAACAGCAATTTTCACTTTAAGATCTTATTGACTGTAGAAGGTTTTCAGAGATAATTTGTGTACAGCTTTTCTTGCCTTTTAAATATTTCAAATGCTAGTACTTTTTTGTAAGTTTGTTTTTGACTATTTTCACTAAAAAAATAAATGCTTTGGCGTTCGTTTTTTACCAACTTTCAACTTGTTTAGTTTTTTTTTAATCATCTGCCCACGAATGTACGTTATAAAACAAAAAAATAAAGTTCATCATGAAAAATAAAAAATTAAAAAGACAAATTACGCACATGTCAACAATATTGTCAAGTCAGCTACATTAGTTAGAAAATAAAGTCTTCAAAAAAACACACGGGAGCAATTTAAAAATGAGGCAGCAGTTTTAGTGATATTGATGTGTTCATGATAGCCGTCAATAATAGCATCTACTTCCAAATGAGCCAAATCAAACAATGTACAACTAGTTCAATGACCATCCTACAGAATACTTGCCATGGGCTTTTGGCTACTGCTCAAATGATATTCCGTAGATAAATAGTTGTTTATCCTCTTTTCTCTTTCTATTAATTAACGTTTAATTTTTCAAAACTTTTGATATACATCAACTGTCTATAAGATTCGAATCTTTTATTTTATTTCGTTTAAATAATTTCGTTAATTTAATTAAAATTTGTCTTCACCAAAATCATGAAATTGTTTATTTGTTTCTTTGATTTAGACGGCAAGTTAGTTATTTTTAGTACTTATTTTTAAATATTTTTTTGTAACCAAGTACTGTTTCCTTTAAAATATTATTGTGATAGTTTCATTTTTAATTTTAATTGAACCTCTTATTTTAGGTTACTCCAAATTTTACGCGTTCCTTAACAATTAATTAATTTGTGGAAGGATATAATAACATACCAAAACCTGGATCTATTTGTTATGTAGTCATTGATCATTAATTATTGTTGTAAATAAATTTTCTCAATAATAAATAAGGTATGATGAGAATTCAACGGTTAACTAGTGTTTTTAATTTTTTTACGTTACGAATGCTTTACTCTTATAATTAGTAAAAAATATTTTTCTCCAATTTGCATTGTTTAAATTATTTTTGAACACAGTTAAGATAGAGTCAAAAATCTAAAATATAAGCGCATGGTACAAAGCCATAGATCGACCTCGAAATGTTGATAAAAAATTAAATAAAATTCGCTCAAATATGTCAATTTCTTTGTATAGCAACGTGTACGACAATTAAAACGTTTGCGGATCTAATTAGTGATGCACATTTTAACCATTACAAACTAAAACTGCAGGTCTTAAATGAGAAATGTCCTCAAATAATTTTTTAGTTTATATAAAAAGCCTTCGGCCATTAACATTTTTAAATCATTAGGCACTTACTTTTCCTAAAACCTCGCAAGAACTGCTTAATATGTCATGATTCATACTTAAAAGTACTGCTGAAATTTTTCCATGCAATCAAGTTATTTTGATAGGTGTAAGCACCAATAAATGACTATTTGATCCAATCTTGATAAGATAAGGAAATCAGGAGGTTAAATCGAATGACTGCCTTAATAGGTATAGTTCATCGACAAAAATAGAGAAAATAAATTTTAATAGTATCGAATAATTCAAAATCCAAATTTGGATAACACCTGACAGTGACACTTTGTCTAATCGTATAACAAATACTGTTAAAAACTACTAACTGTTACATAAAAGAGATTAATCTGTTTTTTTCTAAATAGTAGGAAGACGTTTATAGTTAAAAAAAATGAGATGATATCTTACGAAACAACACGATCTTTAAGGTTAAGTATATCTTAGAGTAACATAACTGCAGAAAATTTTATTTCGATATCATACCATGTTCTTGAAATATTGAAACAACAAGAAATTTTAAATGAAACTGTAACACCCTGTATTTTAGAAACGGTTGAATTTTGGACTCATGTTTATCAAAACTTCACCCTTCCAAGTTTGTTACAATATTTAAGTTACACCTTATATTTGTCAATAGTGTCGTATCATTTTACAGAAATATGATTATCTGCTTTAATAATACAAAGAATCTGGAAATCTTATAACTAAATATCAAAATCTATATTTCGCTATTTTCATTGGCAAACTATACATAAATTTAATTTTATGAAGAATCAACTGGTGCTCTTTGTTGTGTCTTGAGCTGCTTTGAACTCAAGCTGATAATAAAACTCACTTTAAAACTTTATTAATTATTTATTGCTTTATCTGGTTTCATGTTTTGGCTCGCGACTGTGTCTTTTTGTGTCATCGAGACTCCCGTTCCGTAGCCTCACCTCAAGGATTGCTACCCCATCAACGTGCGAGCATGACGTTCGATGAGGCGAGCGCAGCAAAAACTTTTTTTTTCTGTTGCATTATTCCAGTCGTAGCTCATTTAATACGATCCCTAAGGTTTGGCCAAGAATGTCTTTCTCCTTATTAATAATATTTTAAAATGAACTGTTCTGATACATATAAATTTGGTTGCCTTCTCAGAACCTGCTTTATTCGTCCAAAATCGCTCTCTGAACAAAACTAAATTTGTATGCGACTGATCTGAAATGATCTTTAAAAGTCATGTACCTGTTAGTATCTTCTTGTTCTAGTGCCTCTAATGAGTGAGGTTGGCTATCATCACTACAGTTGTAAGTTCATTCACCGCTGCTTGGCTGCGCTGATTATTCCATACCATTCCCTAAGATTTTTAAGCCACGATATTCTTCTGCGTCTAACACTTCTCTTGCCTTCTATCTTTTCTAGTATTATAACTTGCGGTATATTGTATCTTACATGTCTAAGTAAATGACCCAGATATTCTAATTTAAATTTTTTGATGTAAGGTAACACTTCTGGTTCCTTCATTTCTTCCCGCTCTCAACCCAAGATATTCGCAGCATCCGTCGATAGACCCATATCTCGAATGATTACAACTTCTTTATTGTTAAGCGTCCACTCCTCTGCCCCATATAAAAAGACGAAAAATACATAGCAGCAAACCAAGGGCATTCTTAATAGCAGTTTTTGATTACACAGCAACTGTCGCATTTCACCAAACGCTAACTTTGCTCGTTCAATTCTAGATTTTAATTCTTCTGAGCAGTCACAGTTACCATTTATTCTACATCCCAAGTATTTATATTTTTGGATATTTCCAAGAGTGCAATTACCAATCGTAATGTGTCGCTGCAGAAGTTGCTGCTTTGAGACAACCATACCTTTTGTCTTTTTAATGTTCATTGTTAAACCATATCGTTCCTGTTACTTTATCCGGCATCTCTCATTTTCAGTTAGTATTACTTTATCATCAGCATAACGCAGATTACACAGCCCCACAAAAAAATAAAAAAGTTTTGACCTGCGATTGTGACTATGATAGTCCGATGTATTTTTTAACGCTGAAACCGAATCCGATCTCAGAATAACCAATATACCCTCAAACTCTTGCGCTAGAGCAAAAAAACACCCCCAAAATAGAGTAAAATCGCTCCTTAAAACCTGTATATATAAAACATCAAACAAGTACCACGAACGGGTTAAGCCAACAACCGAGTACCATGAGGGTGTTTAAAAAGCGTAAAACCACGCCTTACATCAAGATACGATAAATATTTAAATGTAAAAGATTGATGAAGAACGTAAATGTATATCATTTAAAAATCGACCTCCAGTATATGGCCAGACATTTCTCCCTCCTCTCCCTGAGAAGATTAAACCACTTCAAAATGGGTCTTAATCGCCCCTTAGATTAAAATACAATACATATACGCAGAAAATGGTTTAAAACAGCAAATGTGCAAAGTGTTTGGACATAAAACTTTAGTGTATGTTTAACACTTTTCCTTTAGGAGATAAAACCACCCCAAAATGGAATATAACCATCATTTACATTAGGGTTGCAATATATCAACACTCACAAAATAAAATAAATGCAAATAAATAGAGACAAAGTACCAAATTGTCATATACTGGAGGTCGATTTCCAAATGCTATATATATTTATGATTGATTGTTCTGTACTGCTGGCATATCTTGGCATTTTTTGTTTTTGGTAACGTGATCAAAGTAGAAGCAAACCATTCTGCTGGGTTAATTTCTGCCCGGTATATCTCATTAAACAAACGGGTTAACAATTTAATACCATTGTCTTCAAAGAGTTTTATCACTTCTGCAGGTACTTCATCTGGACCTGTTGCTTTACCCGATTTAGCTGCTTTAATTGCAGCAGTTATTTCATCCTCTATAATTATAGGATTGGATTGTTTTACATCTAATGTAATTGGCTGTCTGCAGTCACTGAAGAGGTTTTGCAAATATTTTTTTCACAATGTGATTTTACTTTCTGTATCCACCACCATGTTGTTGGCTGCATTCATTAATGCTAGGGAAAAAGTTTTTCTTCTTCCTACGACTCTTTTATTTTTTTATGGACATTAAATATGTTATGTTTTTTCTGCAAGAGTTCTATTTCACTCCATTTTGTTTTTAGCCAGTTTTCCTTTGCACTTTTGATTTTCTTTGTAATCTCTTTGTTCACTTTCTTTTTCATTTGGTCACATTTTTATTCTTATACTGTCTGCTATGCTCTATTAGCTGTATTATTTCCTCCGTCATTCATTTCTTTCTTGTTGCTGGTCGTTCTGCTTTTAAATTACTGTCATCTGCTTCCACTACTGTCTCCTCTATCTCTCTACACTGAGGATTAATATCTTTTCTAGTATCTTGTCTATCATTTACTACTGCTATTGCAAGTTTCTGATTTATTTGTTGTTTTACTTCTTCTCTAATATTTGGTATCTTAAGCTTTCTAATATCCTATTTTTTGACTTGTTGATTTTAAGCGTTTAAGCCCATTAATAAATTATGGTCAGATCCAACATCTGCACTTGGGTATGTTGTCACTGATAAGACGCTGTTCCTAAATCTCTTGTTTCTCAATATGTAGTCTATTTGGTTTTGTGTTATATTTTGTAAATTATCTCGAGGAGACCTCCATGTATATAAACGTCTGGCTGGGAATTGAAAAAATGTGTTAAAGACAGTTAAGTCTTTCTCTTGGCAGAACTGTATTAATCTATCTCCTCGTTCGTTTTGTTCTTCAAACCCAAAGTCACCAACGTTGTCCATGCATTTACCTTTTCCGATTTTGGTATTAAAATCACCCATTATGACATTAGCGTGGTGCTTTTTTGTTAATTTTAGAGCTTATATTTCTTCATCAAATTGTTCTAGTACGATGTCTTCTTTTTCTGCTGTAGGAGCATATATTATTATAATATTTATATTTACTGATTTTCCCTCCATTTGTAGAATCGCTACTGTATCTGATATTAAGACAAAATGTTTTACCGCTTTATTCAGATGTTTTGACACGATAATGCCCACTCCATTGTAATGTTCTGGAGTGTCGTTATCGGAATAATACAGTGTATATTCATCGGATGTTATTTTGCCTGCATTTGGCTACCGCATCTCGCTAATGCCTAAAATAGATCTACAGCGAATCTTTTCATTTCTAATATGATGTTGGCAAGCTTTCCAGCTTTATACATACTTTTGACATTCCGCGTCGCAATTTTGATTTTCGTCTCTGGTATTCTATGAACCTTGTCACCATTGAAGGTGTGCTGTGAACTCAGAGTCATGTTCTTTGGTTCCTCTGGCATGATGATTATACTAGAGAATTAATTTTACAAGCTAGTGGTTTCCCCTTGCCTTCTATCTTGCGCTGTAACATTGCCATTAAAATGGTCTTCATTTACGCCTCCTCTATTAACTCAAAACTGTTCCATCTAAATTGGATTCCATCTCTGGCTTGATATTGCCCACTATCAAGGTTTTCTGCCGCTTTCAGCCGCTTGATACGAGATTAGACGCTGCTGCAGCATTTACCCTCACTTAGTTTAGCCTGCAGGCCAATGTAGTTGCCCGGGGTGTGGCACGAGGAGCCATAAGTGAGAGTTGGGCGTTCTGCAAGGACCAGTTACCAAGAACCATCTTCCGTTCAACATTTGATGTGGTAGTTCCGGTAAAAGGTGCTACCTCTACAGTGCAATTTAGAAGTTTTCATTTTGACCTGTACATAAGTCTGTTCATGTTCTCTTCTTTTTGGAATTTCTTTCGCAGTGGTGTAGGAATTCCTTTTACAATAGATCATCCTTCTCTTGTTCAGTACGAACCAATTCAAAACGGAATTGACAAGGCTGATGTTGGTTATCATAATAATCACGGTTATTTGCAGTATAATATTTTTGATGTGTTTCAATATGTTTTCGACCAACTACTTTTTGACGAATTGCTTTTCCAGTAGTTAATCTTCGATTAATCGCTGTTCTAACAGTTGTTTTTTATCAATTGACTATAGATGTATTGACTGCGGGGTTTGTTAACGCAGACTACATGTATTATATGAAACCATTTGCAGTTATCGTTACGATCTGCAGCAACCAGTTGACTTTTTCTGCTCAATATAAAGTTTCTCAGAATATATCAAATGGAAATTTACATAGGTTTCCTTCAGCAGCACACTTATCTTAAACTAACTTCCCTTTCTGAGACGCATGATATTCTCCTTTCTCTCGTACCTTTCCAGCAACCACTTTTTCATTCTTAGATTCAAAGTTATCGTTTTCTAGAATTGTTTTATTTTGTTTTTGGTGTTCCTAATACATCGCTTGCATACTCATGCTAATACCCATTTCCAGAGTCGGAACAAGATAAGACTCTAGGCTGAGAACAACTTGGCTTCTATACTATGATGTGCATGTAAAATGTGAAGCACGAAAAGGCGAATTTAATGATTGGATTTGGAACAGCACGGTGTCCATTCCTTATCTGGCGTCCAATGTTCTAACCTAGTCAGCCTATTAGATAATATGACCCTGACGGGTTCTCACGTCAACGCTTCAGAGTTACCACAAATTCATTCAGCAACACAATAACTTCTTTATCCACCAAAGATTCACTTCATTAAAAAAAAGGGGTCAATCGCAGTTGTAGGTTGATCGACATCACTGCTGCATTCATCATACGAGTAGTCAGGTATGTACTTACCACTTGAACAGGTTACAGTCCGCTGAACTTTTCGCTGAGTTTAGATCTGGTAAAAAATGAAACAATTGTCACTTTTAGAAAATTACATTTAATCAAAAGTAAGATTAAGAACTTATGAGAACAGCTTTTTAATTGCTGAAGTTATAAAGCATTTTAACTTTCTGACTCAACTTTGATAACGCAAACATTAGTTTTCCTTGCAACTATTCTGCAATTCTTCATTTTGCTGCATTTCAGTTTCCTTAGTGACATCTTAACTGTTTGGGCGCTCTTGCTAGTATGTAAATGCCCCCGATTGTATAATTATTTTCTTATAGGTGAATCCCCCTTGGAGCTCGAAACAAACATGGGATGATCTCCTTGAACTCTTGTTCAGGCATGCGGGATCCCACTTGTATTCTGCAAAAACTCGATTTGGCAGCCTACCAAGCGGCGCTCTGCAGAATCATGACGCCCAAGGCACAAGCCTCAGAGACTTCGGCGGGAAGTTGGTCCTTAGTTTCGTGAGGTAACTTTGTAGGTTAGGGAGACTTTAATTTCTTCTGTTTTTGGATTCCCGATAAAATTTTTCCGTCCTATTAATTCAAGAGCAAGCTTTACAAGTCTATTGCCTATACTCTTGATTACGTTGAGTACTTAACGTAAAATGTCACAGTAACTATTTAAAACTTATTTAAACAATTTTAACAGCACAACCAGTTAACTAACTTTCACTGGATGACAAGGTTATGTTTCAGTTGGCGTATGAAGGTGTTATGAGTACACCATAGATGGATAACACTTTCATTCACCCAAGAATTTATTTGCCTTTGTAATGCGTCCTTCATCGATTTTATATTTTTTGATTTTGTGATAGGACAAAGTGAATAGAAATACTCTGTGAAAGAATACTGCATATCGCCTCGATATTTATCGAAATTATAGCCTCTTTATCTTCTAAGGCCTTAATTAGAAAGCAGCTTATTTACACCAGGCACGTAAAATTAAGTTTAATACACTAGGAGTATAAAATTAGAGTATAAAGTTTAAAAGAAAAACATTCAAAATTATGTCAAAATTCAATGCATCTAGAGCTGAAACAGTTTTTTTTATTATACTCATAGTGGCTATACTAGGCATTACAGAAAACTAGAACACCTAAAATTCAAAATTCATTGTTTTATCTACACAACTCAATGACAAATAATTTCAGCTCCTTAAATTATTGTTCATTTTTATTTCTTGCAGAATTCCTTATTCCCTTTTACGTACAGTAACTTGTAAACGTCTCCTAGAAAATGATTTTTCTGTAAACATTATTGATACTAAGACAGAGATTTTATTATGGACAGGCAAAAAGCAATTTCCTTTTTAAAACAGTTGAAGAATCTACCAACACCTGGTAGTTATAATTATTATAAACTAATTCGTTAGGTATATACTCTATCTACATGCAGCAAACACGTTCTAATTTGTTTAATATAAAATATAATTAACGTTAAATACAGTATGATGGTATTTACGACGCGAACACCTAATTAATTAGTTTAATATTATTAGTAAGAGCACGGGGATTCAGTGAGCTTAATTAAATGAATCATTAATAATACAGAAAATCTAAATCAAGAAGTTTAATCGTTTAACTGGTTAGACAAGAAAGGAATGTCTTTAACCTTGCGAACGTGTCTTTATTTCTATTTAACGGTTACTTATTACTATCATCTTCAAGAGAAAGTTTTCCTTTTAAAAATGTTTAATATAAAAAATATGTGACCTTCAAACAAACCATAAGGTGTGCTTACTATGTTAATACATAACTTATTTCTGTATTTTCTTAAATAACAAATTTATAGAAGTGCAACACTTCTTTCGACAGAATCATTCTACTGTCTGTATCACCTAAAAAGAAATTATAGAACAAAGAGTCATTGACACTGATGTATGCAAACGTAGGAGTAAAATTATGTTAAAGTTGCTAGAAAAACTATAAATATTAATTCATTTAAATTACTTTGAAAATGTACGCTAGTATAGGCACTATTATACTGGATGCCGTCCTGTTAGAGTGGGTTTATTTTGGACCAATTTGTGCCGCCATGAATTGATAACATCACTATTTGATGGGTTTAAGTGTTGAACTAATTAAATGTGTTTTCTAACATCCAGTAAAAAAGTTACAACCAAAATAAAAATCGAACCGCGATTTTAGATTTATTAATGTTAATTTCTATTATTCTATGCCTGAACAGGTTTCTAATAGGAACATATCTATACTTAGACTTTCCTTTTTTATTGTCACCTAAGTCTATTTTAATAATGAGTTAGAAAAAAACTTGTCGTGGAATAAATTAAAAACCAGGATGTTGTGCTTTTCCATAAAAACTTTTCAACTTCTGATATTTCAGAAAGTCCCTATTAGAAAACGAGTAAATGGCAATCATTTGACTAGTTTCTCATTAACCCTGAAGTGTAAAGAAACGCGTTAACATTATTCTTCTGTTAAAAGTGTATATAAGTGTTTTAATTATTGTGTACTGAAAGTTTGCGACTATGAATTTGAATACGGTAGAAGAAACTGCTTCAAAACAAGATAAACCATCCATACTGAAACATAAACCACTTGGATTTACTTATAGTGTACCATCATCAGCAGCTGCGTCTAAGGTTAATTCTAAACATGATTTACCTAGAAATCCAGCTAGGAGATCTTCTTCAACAGGCTTCATGCATGATATTAGAAAGATCAAATTGCTACCAGACTGGATTACGCATAAAAAATTAGTTTCAACGCCAAGTGCTTGTCCTACTGATAATCCATTTTGTTTTCAACAACAAAATGACAAAGATAGTAATGAACAGAGAATATCTACGACGACGCCACCGTTATCTGCAATGGAAAAGGAGAGCTTAAGGGAACGCTTGTATATTGAACCTTTAAGACGCTGTTTTAGAATAGTTAACAAGAACAAAAGCTATTCTGAAGATATGTTTGAAATCTTGCTGCAATCTCAGGTAATTTACTTTATATAGAACGTATTTGTACTTTGTTTCACGAGAATTTGTAGTGTCACTGTTAATTACTTCAGATTTACAGAAATCTTGTAACATTGCTGTTGAGACTAAGTATAGGTAATCATACAGGGTGTCAATTAAGAAAGTTGCAGTTTAGGATTAAAAAAGATGTGAAAAATCATTCGCAACCGTTTCGATAATATGGAGAGGAAAGTAGAATGACATACGAAGTTATGCTTTCACGTAACCTCTAAGTCCCAGTCCCCAAAATTGCCGATTTGAATTATATTTTCGGCAAAAGGTCGCTATTGTTATTCTCTTTTTAACAAGTTATCCCAAGTGGGGATCCCCATTTAAGATTTTTTAAGTTAGGTTAGGCAGTTAGGCACTTCCCCCTCCATGTTATGGTTTCCAGTGATTTTTGACATCGTTCTCAGTTTCAAACATACAGTCCACTGCAATTTTACATTTCGATGCTCTGCATGTTTGAAATTGCATGTAGTTACCCAATTAACTTTATAAATGTACATATACAACAAAAAGACAGTTTTTAAAGTTGCTCGGGATTGGAGGTAGTTATTCTCTGTAATTCATTGGCAACCAAAATTCAAAAAGAAAAAAAAAGCAATAATGTAGTTCAATATAAGCAAATAGTTCTCTTGAATTTAGCCTAAGTCTACGCACTCATTAATTTCTAAATCCTTTAGAAAAGAGTTTTCAAGATAAACTAGTTTTTTTAATCAAATCTAATAAACTTTAGGTAAAAAGTACGTAACAAAGTTTCCGGAATAAAATCCTGGTGCTTAATACATGAATAAGAAAAGGTTGATAATCTAGTTTGCGCGAATATAATTTTGTTTCTTGTATGTTAAACAAGTAGCTACGTATGTAATACGTACTTTCGTGTAACAACCTTCAGGAGCTAAGTACGTCGTGTTGAAAGCCAGTAAAGGTTATTCTCGACTAGTAAATAATACTGATTCATACAAAAATTTGATACTTCTAATTCCAGCAAAGAATTGCATCTTAGAAATCGTTTATTGTTTTTATGATTAAAACTGTGTATGGTAACGAATTAAAAACATTACCCGACGAACTTGCGTATTACGTTGGCTAGCCGGCACGTTTAATGTGATCAGAAGTACCAAGTAGTATTTTAATTGTCTTTTTTTTCGAGTAGAAAAAAGAATTAAGAGTTATTGAGAGATCTCTTGAGAAGTTACTTTCTTATTCTCTAATTAGCTTACTGTGTTAAGCAGCGGATTTAAAAAAAGATCGGTCTAAAGGTAGACTTAAATTCTGATTCATTTGCCGTCATTAATTAAGAATAGAAAAATAAATGTTTTAGGCAGAGGTTTGCTCTAGCTGCGCCTCTTCGGGCCTGCAGCCTAGCCCCGTCGCGCTACTGCGGTGTTTTTAACCCTCTGTGAATAGAAAGAGTGTAGCTGCCCGCGGTGATCACTGATTCAGTTCCCTTTCATTTGAAAGCAGGTCGGACTCCGCCTCCAATAAATTTCTCAAAAAGCTAAACATATACACGGATCTAGTTAGCGCCTCCAAGTCACCTACGGTGGCCCTACATCGAGCTTCGCCTCCCATTAACATTATCAAAGCGCTGATTGCGAACACTGGTTTGTCCACCACCCCCAAATGGCTACCTGTGATAGTCCAAGATTGGGTTTGCCTTTCATCAACCTTCTAAGAAACCCTAATACGAACATAGGTCTGGTTTCAACTTTCAACTTGTTACCTGTGGTGACCCATAAACCTTCTTAAAGAGTTAATTATAACCACGAATTCTGCTGCAGCCTCCCACAGACCACCTGCAATGACCCAAGGTCGGACTTTGCCTCCCATCAACCTTCTAAGACACCTAAATACAAAAATGGATCCAGCTCTGTCTCCCATTTACGATATCAAAGAGCTAATTACAAACGCTGATATGTTTACCGCCTCCAAAGAACTACTTGTGGTGGTCCAAGATTGAGTTTTCCTTCCATTAACCCTTTAAAAAACCTAAATACGAACACGGGTCCGGTTTTAGCTTTCCACTTGCTACCTGCGGTGACCCAAACTCGGTATTCGTCTACCATCAACGTTTTTAAAGAGTTAATTTTTATAAACACGGGTTTTGCTACAACCTTCCACAGACCACCTGCGATTGCCCAAGGTCGGACTTTGCCTTTCATCAACATTCCAAGGCACCTACATACAAAAATGGATCCGGCTTTGTCCCCTATTAACATGATCAAAGAGCTAATTACGAGCACGGGTTTGTCTACCACCTCCAAAGGGCTACCTGTGGTAGTCCAAGATTGGGCTTGCCTTCCATCAACCTTCTAAAAGACGTAAATACGAACAACTTGTAAGCTCAAGATTTGCCCGCCATAAAGTTTCTTAAAGAGTTAATTATAACCACGAATTTTGCTACAGTCTTCTCCCCCCCCCCCCCCACAGAACACCTGCAATAACCCAAGGGCGGATTTTGCTTTTTCTACGTAAAATATCTAAATACAAAGACGGATTTGGCTTTGCTTCAGTAACCCTTTCAAAGAGCTAATTACGAACACGAGTCTGGTTTAGCTCACAGCTGTGGCTCAAAGTCGAGCTTTGCCCTTTACGGCTATTTCAAAGAGCTAACTACAAACACGGATCCGACCACAGCATCTAACAGGATCATCTGCAGCTTTGAACTTCATCAACTTTCTAAGAAATCTAAATAGAAAATATGAGTCGTGTTTCGCCCTCCATTGCCCTTCTTAACAAAGCTAAATACCAAGACGAATTGGTCTAAGATCTCCTAATACGATATGTAAGTTATCTGTTAAAAAGCAAGACTATTGGTAATGCCCGGATCGTCTGAAAGCCACTGTCTCACTATTCTTTACAATCCATGTCCCACCTCAACAAGACCACCAGTTTCTGCGATATGGGATATTCGTCGTAAAAAAGCAAATCATGATTGAAGATGAAGGTGCCTAGATCGTTAGAATATCCACTCTCCACCACTTTAGAATAAAAAAAGTCTTGAAGTAATAACTAATAATCGGATACTTGCAACGTTACAACGTCGGAAAGAAAAGAAATACGCCAATTCTTTTTTGTTATCTTGCCGTCAGAGTTAGATAACGGCGTTGGGCAAAGAGAGGATTTTGTAAGTCTTGACAGCTAAAACTTTCGTGTCACCTTCTTGTACAAAAAGGTCGTACGGCAACGTTTCATCGAGCTGTACGTAAACGCCTTTCGGCAAAACCATCCCCCTTATTACATTTCCGGATACATTCAACGAGAAAAACAGACTGCTCAAATTGTAATATGTAGGATGCCCCGTGACCAGATGGTCATAACTTAAGCAATTGTTGGTCTCGCCATTGTAAGTCAAAAAAGGTCTAATGAACATCTATCCGAAAATCAATCATTACGAAGTTACAGTCATTTTAAACTATTGTTAGATTATCTAATTTGAAAAGAAAAGCATCAATACGTTAGCTTTTATTAATAAAAAAAGTTTAACGCAATTACAGGAATAACATCGCAGCTCTTCGAAGAGTAGAACGATCAACACGAAGAGTTGCAAGCTGCATTCATAATTCTTAAAACAAGTTCACCTTGATTGCGTGCATACACTATACTCTTTATATGAATCAAGAACTGTGCTTCCTTTTTCAACGTTTGCTAAAACTTGATAATACGAAGAACTAAAGTGTGTGTAGAGATAGGACCTAATAATAGTTAAATATGGCCCTAACTTGCACATACGGTCATTTTGGTCACGGGACGCCCTGTAACCGTAGTAAATTGCACTAAATAATCTTGCAAGTATTTTCTTGAACCTATACTGGTATTTCACATGGAATTTTACATATTTGCGTCACCAAACTGACAGAAACCTTTGCATCTTAGATTTAAGACTCGTGGTAAAGCTAACGTTAGCGACCATCTCGAACAAAATGAGGAATGTTTACGAAAAGTCACCAATTGAAAAGAAAGCAGCAGCCAAGAACAGTCCAAAGCGTATGCTATATGTCTACGAAAAATGTTTAAAGGTTATAGTAATACCAAGCTAACCTAAGAATAACAATATTATGTTTAATATAAATAAATTGTTTTACCTTATAATTCTATGCTCATGATAAAAACCAAGTAAGTAGAAACCTGAGAAAATTGGGCTACTGTTAGTCTAGATTGGGCTAGGATAAAATAAAGCATTATAAAAACAATCGTTAAATCATGTATATTCGCAAGGCTATTAATTTGAATCTTCTATGATAAGCTGATAAAAGAAATTGAAGAATTAATTTGTCGCAGCTTGTTTAATATTCTTTTTTTTCTATAGTGTACCTCTGCACGAAACATTTGAAGCTACCAAGTATCAATTAAATATAATTCCCTACAGTTCGTAATAAATCTCTCGATATCTTTAGTGACTTATATGTGTCTGCCAAGATTAAGAGAATAAAATTCATCATCAGAGTACTATTATAATATTTAAACCAAACGATTGGGAGAGAAAATGGCCATACTGTAGTATTTGATTTGCAGTGTTTCTGTTTTTTAATTTTTGTGGATAAAAGGGAAATAGCAATCTGCTGTAGATACCATAAGCTGAAATCACGTACATTACGTGAAAGACTTTGGATAGACTCAAGATGAAAATTAGTCAAGTTGTTTTGTAGAGTAACCTTGACAGGCATTTAAGGTTGAGTTTTTGAATAGCGAAACAGAGAGAAACAGAACATAATCTTTACGAAACAACAAAACAGGCCAAAAAGGAGTGATCACAAGCAGTAATGGAAAACATTCTCATTTTATCCTGCAGATGCCTAAAGTAAGGCTCATTAATATGATCTTGGCTTTTAACAAGAAAGAACTGAACAATATGTCTTTTGTCAATTGTCATGAATGCCATAAATGACCACTCTATATAGAAATCGCTGTTTATTATAATTCAGGTCAGAAAAGTTACAAATATAAAGGATGGTAGAAATAATACAGTTTAGAGTTTTTCTAATAGACAACCATTCGTGCCATAGCTCTTGGACATTTTAGAATTTTCCTAAAGAGAATGACATTGTGATTTTCTTGTTTTCACCTGAAATTAGTCAGTGATTACAATCATTGGATATTACACCTTTTGGTCCGTTTAAGTGTCGAACGTGTACTTTTTCTAAAACAGTGGATCTCAAAAGAATTCATTTTAAATCCTGGAACTTTCACAGATATAGTCTCTCTATTGCTAAGTATAGCAGCTACTTATACCAGCAACGGTAACGGTACAGAAAATTCCGTTCTGCACCAATTACTCAATCAGCCTGTCCTTGATTATCCAAACTACATACTAGTATATTCCAATAAGTGGGATTTAGTAAGTATTACTAATACCTACTTAATACACAGCTTATTTATAATTTTTATAGTCTACAATAACACTAAGAATACAGAGAAATTTACAAAACATTCTGTCTGCAAAAATGAGGTAGTGTTGATGATCATTTATATAGTGTTGCATATGATATTGTTTTACAGAATAAAATAGACAAAATCTAGAAATAATTTAAAATTTGCGAATTTATTTCAATATTGTGTAAAACTGGTTTCCTAACAACCAACAGAATTAATGGATTTTTGATGGCTATTTTTAACTAGCTCGTTTAACTTTACCTTTGCGAGGGTTTGTAAATATTTTACCATACGAAATAAGTGTTATCTATTTTTACATACAAAATCTAAATACATTTAATTAAGAAATAGTTTGAATAACAGTAATAATGACATTCCAATAGCTTCATATAGTACGCACTTCCGTCTTTAGTTTTCAAATAATCCTTGAACTTTTGTAACTGCCGATATTGACCTCCAAATCCTGTTCATTGCTATTAGAAACAGGATGAGATAAATTTAAATCAAATCGTTCTCATATAAAAAAATAAAAGAGATAACTTCTTATTTATCTAAAAAATCGGTTAAGAGTTACTAAACAAGAATATACAAAATACAAAAAAGTATCTACATATGTGAAATAAATTATTCACAGGTCCAATTTTACCTAAATTATTTGATATCCAAAATCTAGATTTCTATTGCTCTATCTGTGTTTAATAAGATTTATTATGCACGGCAAAATTTTAGATTACTAACTACTAGCACAAGTTGTCCTATCACGATAGGTGCTGCGAGGTTTTTCCTTTTCCTGTTTACATTTACTTGTCAAAGTGACAAATTGTAAAAGTAATTAACATTCCAAAACTTTTTTTTTAGTAAAGATTCCAAAACACACTAAATTAAGTCTTCCTTTTAAAATTTTCCTCAAAGTGGATCGTTGTAACTCTCTGATATTTGTAGTAAAAAATTTCCTGGTTTCTTCACTAAATCAAATAGAACAATTCTAGACATGGCGTACAAGTTAATAGCAAACAACTTCTATTTATCATGAAATCGATACCGCGATAAGTATCGAATGGAACAGCAATTAAAGTTATTGGGAGCTGAAGCACATACAACATCAAGTCATAATACTATCATCAGAAATATAACATAAATCACTTCGCTTACTACAGTAGTTAAGAGAGTTTAAAATACACATTTTAGGGATATCTTTCATTATTGCTATCCATCAACATCTTCCACCAGTGTGATTTATGCGTAAATGGTTTAGGAATTTTTATTATGCATATACTACATTTAAATATTGAAATGTATTTTCAAGGATAACTACGTTTTAAATTTCCAATAAGTTAAAATATTTTTATGCAAGCTGTTGCGAAAGTACTCCGAAAATATTCTATTAACACGTTTGTACACTACTTTTTAGTAGAAGAGTTATTTATCAACATCGTACTTCTATTGCATCTATTTATAGATTTTTTTTAGTTCAAGTTATTATGTTCCACTCCTACGTTTCTTACGGAAATTTTTTACAAAAAATCTGACTTCTCTAAAGTAATTTAATTAACAATTGTAACACTCGCTTAGATGGTTGATTTATCCTTTTCTAAATGCATAAAACACTTATTACTCACTACCTCATTTTAAAGATCCAACCGAAGGTAAAATGCATAAGAACGGTAGCTCAAAGTATCAGTTACGCGATGGTAACGTTACATCGTGAGTATAATCTATGTGGTGGATTTTAAATATTTCTTTCAATAAATACATATCTGGGAATTGATTAAAGAAAAAATGAATAACTGAACTGCATTGGGTTTCTCTCTCTCAAATTATTTAATGTCTTAATGAAAAATTTAAATATTTCTTGTTTGTAGCTGCAAATTGTAGATAATTTATGTGCAACTTTTGTAATTGTTCTTTTTTTACATAAACATTATTCAAACTTTAGAAAGTTTACTTGATTAAATAAAAATAATATTGGAATTTAATTTTGTACTCTTTTTATTTAGCATTACTCAGAATTATGTAAACTTGTCTGGTAGAGACTCCAATAGCAAAGCGTGTTGTGACTTGTCATGAAATGAAGCTATAGATCATAAGATTTTATGGGAATGCTTTTTAGAAATCAGTAATTTTAAGGTCTTATTTTTGTGGAAGGGGTCGTAATGACAAAAAAATGCTAGTATGAGTAAAATTGATGGGATTGGTGCTTTGAGTAGCCAATAGCTACCCAGAATAATTGTCTGTAGATTGTAGAGATGGATGGAGAAACAGAATGAGCACACTCTCTGAATAAAAGAAAATTAAATAGAAATGAATCTTAAGAAACAAATAAAGATGATATGGAAACTCAAAATGACAGGAAAAAACTTACAGAAGAATACTACACAAACATAGAACCACAGTTTTTGAAAATTACAGAAAGAAAAGGGCATTTTGTGGAAGAATTTAAAAAAATTGCTCAAGACAGGCACAAGCTAACCACCAATAACCACTTAAGATTAATATTCAAAAACAAAGATAAAAGTCTCTTTCTAACTCGAAAATCAAAGATGAGCCGGTTTAATCTGGCACTAAATCTTGTAAGTACTAAACTAAATACACTCTAAAGGCTTCAATCACTGACTACAATTTTGGCTTAGCAATAAATAATGCTTTTATGACCAATAAAAGAAAATTCAAATTAAGTATTGTGGTGATTTTGTGCCCATTAAACAACTAATTCCGGGGTGTATTATCATAGCAAAAAGCTGTATGCACACAGTTGAAAATTGTTTGTGGGACTTATCTTGGGCATCCTTTGACGTCGTGATTGGGTATTAGCTTTGGAACTTACCACGTCTTAGAAAATCGAGATCCGGTGAACTTTATCTATCTAGTCTTTCGAAGATTGCAAAAGCAGCCGGCCATCTAATTTTCTAGGTTTCTCCACATCGAGTTTCTTTAGACATTAATCAATAACTTTAAGATTTTATCGAATAAAGAAGCTTGTAGACTACTAAAACAAAACGTTGTCCATGCTTTTCTGCAAAAACCATCTAGGAACTCGTACCGTTGTCAAAACTACTGTAAAATTGTGAAAGTTTTTATATCCTAAGTCAAAGTGGTTTCAGAATAGCAGCTACAGGAAGTTTTCCAACGGTCACAGATACTACGGAAAAGTGAACTACAATGATATGCCAAATTTAAGGCACTAACTAGGACTTTCAACGCGTTATATAACTTACAATGGTATTTTGATATTTTTGAAATCCAGACAACTGCAAAACAGAGTGGACTTTAAACAGAAATGGTTATAAAATTTACACGCAGTTTAAAATTTAAGTTTTTCCCTAACAAGCCAGAGTTATATCTTCCTACATATTTTGTAGTTTTTCTTTTTTGCCAGTGTGGCACTTACCTGTTATGATTGTTGCTTAATTTTGAAACTTCATACTCACTTTTTTCTTGTCACTTCAATATTCATTTGTAGAGTTAGCATTGCGACCGTTTTTATGACTGTTCTTGAAAATGTCCACAATATTTAAATCGTTGTCTATCTCTATTTCAATGTTAGTTTTTTAAATAATGGCAATAATATCTCTATAAATAAATGAAATATGCATTGGGCGTCTGGAATTCTAATTTAGCAGGTTCCTTGAATGGACCGCTAAGGAAACCTGCTGAGAATTTTACTCAGTGTCTAGATTGTAGGTTAGGTTTGTTGGAGCTATCAAATAAAGATGTAGCGACAGTTTCCTAATATGAGATTCAGTTTGACTTCCAATTAGAAAATGTGGCAGCTGCAACAGCAATTATTCAGAAATTTTTCTGCTGAAATCTAGCATACGCGAACAACCTTTCCGCTGAATTAAGTGACTGAGCATTCCTGAATGCGACTAATCATTACAAACATTCTCTACTGAAACTATACGTCGATCATAAAAATTAAATAATTTTTTTAGATAGAATATCTTAGCCGATCTACTGGCTGGTTTACAACGTCTAGGCGACTTTTACAGTTCTTACCTTGACCACCTATAATTAAGCTTATTCCTGTAACTGATCAATTTACACACTACTGCTTCCTATAACGTACCACAATTAGTAAAACATACTATTGCATTTATTTAAACAAAAGGGAGATAGGCCTCCACGTAAGAGTTTCAACTCACTGGGTTTTAAGGGCAACTGGAAAATTTAGTTTGCGCTACGTGATCTCGGAACTTGACAATACTGTACGTCGGGCCATACTGTAGGTCTTAATAAAACAAAAGAATGGCAAGGACTACTTCCACCGTAAGTCATTTTCAACATGAAACCAAAGACAGAATACTAACTGCTTCATGTTGGATAAATTCTTTAAATTAATCTCTAGATAAATCCAATGCCTCAAATTCAATCCAAGAAATTATACGCAACTTTCGTCGGAATTTTCAAAAAATCAGCAAGAATCAAGATCACAAAACCTTCACTTGGATTTCGCAATAGGAAATTCATGAATGTTACTTCTGCGTCTTAAAAAAAAACATGTTGCAGGGAAGATTTCAAATCGGATGATTGATGAGTTTGGTAACTTACACATTTATCATTATATCACTTAATGTCAGTTTCAGTTGTCTTACTTGCCACTTGCAACATTTCGTTACCAAGCAACCTATGGCAAATTGACTCATCTGGACGTTCTCGCATAGATCTGCTCTGGATAATCTGTCACACTAGCTGATCGTACAAACGTCTAGAATTCTCAAGCTTGTAAAGTTGCAAAACGAATTTAGGCGCTTACAGATATGGGTTTTCGTAATGTTATTAAATGTCTGGAAATTTCGAAAAGAACGCTAAGAATTCAAAGTAAAACGTTGGAAATTGACTTGAAACCCTCGTATTCACAAAATTTGAAGAATATTTAGATCAGGGTCGGCTTTAGTGTATTTGGCATCTAAGCAAAACTTTTAAAGACGCCTTCATGTGTTAGTGCGTGGTGCGTTTAATGTCCGATCACCTGTCTTATTCGCCACTGCATAGCGCCTACTCAAAGTCCAGTGAAAAGTAAATTTCTAGAAATTTTGCATTAAGTTTTTTTTTAAATTGAATTTAATTTTTAATTTTAAATACATATAGAAAATAATTATAGAGATTAACATTACCATGTTAAAAAATTATATCACATTAAATCTTTTTAATGAAAAACAAATATCGAATATCTCAAACTGGTCAAATTCAAAATTTTTAATGTAAGTTTGCGCGTCGAACTAAATTCTCAGAAAAGCCATTGATATGGTTGGCTTTGCTTAAATGGCTTCGCAGAATCGATTAGGATTAATAATTTTAGTACACATAATTTCTACGGAAAAATGGTCTTGAGCTTGCCAGCGAATCTTTAACGATTCTTTCATTTACTCAACAATAGAAAAATGATAATTTCAAACTACAAGACGTAAATGTATTTTAAGAATTTAAAATCATTTAACAAAACATTCTGTAAATGCACCAGGGTGACGTGGTGATACGGTACTTCAACATGCAACATTTCAGTACCTGTTCATATTGATAAAGTAAGGCTTTGATTGCAACTAATGAAAAATAATAAACATCTCTTGAAACTCTTTAGTGTGTACGTAAGAGCTTTAAGTTCAACTTCCTCCAACTAGATTCATCGAATCTTACCGCTGTGCCAAATTTCGTGACGACATCACTTTAATTATTATGCATTTCAAAAATAGGAACTGCTTGCAGCTGCAGACCTTCAAATATAAAACAATTTATTAAATTTGAACCCATGTTGTTTGAAATTTTACTAGACACATAAGGTTTCTATTATTCTAATATCAGTTTACAAATAAGGATTTTAGTGATTTGGAACATCCATTAATATATTAGAAATTTTTTAATCTTTTAAAATACTCGATATATCTGTGTAGAATTTTAATCAAGAACGTAGGAATTAGCAAGTCAAAGTCGTTTAAATGTGAACGTCGTACAAGCAAAGCCTACACGAAAGTTAAATACGTAACAATAGTTTATAGTTGTGGAGGTTAGCTTACACTTGTTGCTTGTTAGTATACAACCTACTTTAACTATTAGCTTTGTATGTGTCTCTATTAAGGTGTGTAATTTATAGTATTAAAAGTCACATTTTATTACTAACGATATTTCTGTGATATTGAACAATAGAAAATCTTCAACTAGTTAACTTCAAAGTTTTATTCCATTTGAGCGGTTTATAATTATTAGCTCTACAACAAATTAGAAAAGAAATAACCAATACAATAAAAATATTCCGTTTGTGTTTAAAAAATAAAAAGTAATCCCACTGTTATTAAAATTCCATCATAAGTACGAACGGAATTTAATTTCATTTTTTCATGTAGCACAAACTATATTTTTCTGTTGATACGACACTAAGTAGTTCAAGTAAACTGTTTTCATTTTTTCACTTTATTTTATACTATACATAATGTAGCGTTTCGTTTTACGAACAATTTTAATGTTTACATTTTTATTCGGAATATTTTTACGACTTCAAATTGAATCAATTTAAAAACTGCCTCCATATTTTACATTTTTACTGTATTTATCTTTTAATGCTAATGCACCGCTTCGAGCAAGTCTTGATAAAAAACTGCCGGCAAATTTCCACTTTAAATTCGTTTCGATATTACCACTAATGTACCTGTAAAAAGGATATTAAAAAATATCCAGCTTCGAGCTAATCTTTTTATATGGTAAGGATTCTTGAAATGTTTAAACTGTTTTGAATTATTTGTAATACAATCCAATACATGCAGTTTTAATCGGGGAATTTTTCTAAAAAAGGTTTTGTTACATTTACTTTAAAAATCAAAGCCTGATGGCGAGTTGTGCTATAATCTAGACACAATGGACGTAGCATAGATCGTTTGAAATTGAAATAATTTATTAGAAGCAAAGATACACACCATTTTAACTTTCTCTAGAAATCAAAATCAAAAAACCTTTTGAGATTGCTAAACTAATTTTTCTGGATCAGTTGAATTATGACGTCATTGATATCAGAATAATGTTATCACCTATCACACATACGTTGATTTGCTTTTCAATTCTTATACCGAAGCGCATGATACATACATTGAACCATTCAGTGTATCAACAATTGTTTTTCTGCAAGATACGTATTTTGCTAAAATTTTAATTTAAAATTCTACTGTATATTTTCGCGGTTTACAATTTTACAAATTTCGTTATCTGAATTAGGTTATCGTATTATTTACGCACTATATTAAAATATAAAAATGGTTATCAATTAAAGTACATACAGAAGCGAACGTCCAAAATCAACACGAGGCCCAAACTTGAATTTAGCAGGAGTATTCCTCAAACAATAAATAAAGAAATCAGAAATTAGATAAGAATAACAAAAGAAAATTGGCTTCAGAATCAGTGCTATCCGAAGAAGTAGAAATACTCCGTGGGGTAAGTCAGGAATGCGTGTTGTACCCCCCTTCTGTTTAATATACCGATTGTGGAGTTTCAAACCCGCACATAAAACAATTTTATTATTAATTTATTTTGCTAATTCTAAGCATTTTTTGGTTAATTTATTGGTGCCATATTGAAAGAGAACTTCTACCATATCGATTGATACCATTACCTCCCCTGTAGGTTCATTTAAACAGCAGGAATTACAAAAATCTAAATCGCCATGCATTGTCCTATGTACGGGTTTGAAACTTCACACTCGGTTTATAGTGAAACTTTATTTCAAGAGTCAATCTTGGAATGCACAAAAGGGATTACGATAAATGGTGCGACTTTCAATAACCTACGATACAGTCATTGTAGCAGATAATCTAGCAGGCCTTCAACAAATGGTAGAACGTCTAAATACACCTGTAGTAACTACGGATTTAAAATAAATCTGAGAAAAACATAATTTATGAATATAATAACAAAAAATAAAATAAATGAACTTAATGAGAATTTGATGGTGGCTAATACCCAAATTGAGAAAGTAAACGCCTACAGATATCTGGGTACTTGACTGACTGAAGATGCCCAACAAACAAAAGAAATTAGAACTCACATTGAAATTGCTCGAACAGCATTCATCAAACTAAAAAAGATACTAAGCAATAGGGGCCTAAAAGTAAAATTAAGAATTATATTTCTAAGATATTATATCTCTCCTACTTTACTCTAAGGAGCCGCAGCTTGGACACTGAAGCAAGCAGATATAAAAAAGCTAGTCTTTCGAACTTTGGTGCTATCGGAGGATTCGCTGAATATCTTGGGTGGACCATGTGTCTAATGTAAAAGTGTTGAACAGACTAAACAAAGAAGAAGAAGTAACACGAACCCTGAAAAAAGGAAATTGTAATATTTTGGACATGTAATGAGAGGAAGGAGATACGCGTTGCTAAAATTAATTACAGAACGTAACATAATTGGACGAAAGAGTGTAGGAAGAAGAAGGATATCCGTTCTGAAGAATCTATGAGTTCCGGACAACTATTTAGAATAGCAGCCGACAAAGTCCGGATCGCTATGATGATTGCCAACCTTCAATAGGAGATGGAACCAGAAGAAGAAGATTCCTCAAACATCAAAAGCAATCACTAAGAAAAGATTTATTCCTGAATTGCCTTTAACAGGACGAAAAGTGTTAGAAATATATTTTGTCATAATTAGTCTAGAGCACTGATGGGCCATGGCGCTCGCAGAGGCTGAATTGGCTCCTATAAAGGCAAATCTATCAGCAGAAACTAACTGCAACGCAGAGATCTAATCGAAATAATGATAATAATTAAGTTCTGGCAGTCAGGCTATAAACTATATGTTATACGAGCAAAATTCAGCTGCTGGGAGCTCCGTTGCCCATCAATAGTCTAGAGTCTAAACAGAAGGAGCTGAAATTTAACACTAAGAAAGTAGTTCCTCATCTCTTTGTCTTAAGATGATTAAAGGAGTTTAAAAGTGATTCCCTCATGATCAGCATGGAAGGAGTAAGACAAGGTCCCAACTGATCATCTCACATTCAACTTGGTAGTACGTAATAAATAATAAATTTTAAATAACACACACTAAAATTTTAAAATCATATTTACATAGAACCTCGCTAGAAATGCATTCTGCAGGGTCTCAAGAAATCCTATTTATGTGGGAGCAGCTCCTCCATTTTAGATTTTAGAAGGAAAAATTTCAAAAAATCAATTTTTAATTGTTAAGGAATTTAATAAGCTTCGGTTTTTCTTTTGGTGTTTGGAGTTCGTTACCTTCAGTCTTGAGGTCCATCTAGGTTCCTTTCCATAGAAAAAGTTTTTGGGAATGCTGAAGTTGGTGAAGTCGAAAAATACTATCGAATAGTGCTTTGGATGATTATTCTTATGTAGATCTGAGCCTTTAGATGTTGAAGGAACAGCTACGTTCTGACCTGATATAGGTTAAACGCACCTAAATGCGTCCGATTCCGGCAGCCTGCCGCCCAATGAATTATTGCTTTATAAATAAATTATGGCAGCTGCAATAATTGTGATTTTTAGTTCTGGGGTATCTACCATACTAATTCTAACAATTATGTTGCATTAATTACAGAAAATAAAAATTATATATCAATTATTAGTCTTTAATTACTTTCAGAAAGCGATTGTGCTAAGACGACTGCCATTTAGTGGGTTTTCCTTAAAAAGAATCTCTTTCATTCTAAGTAAGATTTACGGATTTTTTCTTATCTTCGTGAAACTTTTTGTTTGTTAAATCAAAACAGTACTCCTTCATGTTGAATCCAACAAATAATGGATTTTATTTGAAGAAATATAGAAAATAAAGAAGACCGGATGCTGATGTCTACAGATTCGTCTAGTCACCCGTTCGCAGCCTCCCACTGTCGAGCACTAGGTACTGAGATTTTTGTATGATTATTGCTCGATATTTTAATTGAATTTTGTTTATTAATGATCTGCATTTATTAATCTTTCCGTCATGTATTTGACAATAACTCTTTTTTCAAAATAAATCTAATTTTAGAAACTCAATATGTTTATAGGACTAATTCAAAAACTAAAAAAATATAATAAAAAGGAAATCAAGTGGAAACAACACAGAGATTAAATGTACAAAATACCAAGATGGTTTAATCAGTGATACAGAAGAAAATAAGCCAAAAAACAGGTTATGATCAATGCCTTGCATATCATTTAAAATGTATTAGATTTTTTGGTTTACTATGGAGATATCGCTAATAAAGAGTTTATTTGTCATACATGTAACCCAAATAAGATTTTCAAAAACTTTTTTACACGATGTTTATAGCTTTGTTTATTTAAAGGCCGCCTCCTGGGACTTTGGGGGCCAATTTCTAGTGCAGAGCGGTGGCTTACTGGGACAAAGTACCGCTTTTAATAAATTATTTTTTTTTTTTAGTTTTATGACTTTTGATAATTGAGTATGTATACCATTTATGTATGCATAGCTACACAGAAAGTCTCATTAATAAATATTATTTAATTTTAAACTTTAAATGTTGTTTAGGTGGCGGGGTATTAGTGCGTTTACACTATAGAGTCAGATATTCACAAGTTTGAAACATTAAATTAAAATTTGGCAATTTGATTCAATTCAAAAAATTCTTAGAGCTTTTCTTCAAAGACAGCAAAGACACTAATCACTTCTCTACAGTTCTTGGCGGCATCCACTTCATTTAAAAGGTCAGTGCCGTAAACGTACTCAAAACGTGATATCTACTGAAAAAATAGAAAACTTAGGACTTGATGAGTAATGTGCACGGAAGCAGCTAACACCATCTCAACCGCTTTGGTAGTCAACGTAACATATATCTAAGCTCGATGGTTATAATTATCAGTGAACACTTGTCTAGTCTCTTTTAGATTAAACTAAACCACGATGTCTAAATCACGATCAGTTCAGACCAATACACCGAGTATTAACAGTAAACAAAGCAAGTTACCAAGAAACCATATTTTTTGCTTTTTGCTTTTTGCTTGAAGATGCTGAAAAGAGGTCTGTGTCCATGTGTGGATTAATGGTAAATGTGCTGATTTGCATTATTGTGGCACGTTTGTAGATCCTACAAACTTGCTTCAAAAAATTCCACTTTACTCCTAATAAAACAATATACTGTCTCAACAATGTTTACTTTTCAATTAATCGTAACCTCCGGTACAGAGGTATGTAAAAATGAAGCAAGCAAACGGCATCTTAAAACTGCAGTAGATACAATTAAAAATCAGTTTTTTAAAGTTTTTCCCCTAAAATCGAAGTTGGTGAGGTTGTCTCGCATGGAATTTTTTGGGACTTTGAAAGATTGCGTTGAGTTTAAAATTTCAGCTTGTTATTTAAAATTTTGAGATTTGTCAATACTATATATTACGCTAACTAGCCTCTGTACTATGAAATTTGAACAGAAAAAACTGAAAACGCGGATTTTGCTAGGAGTTTTCTCAATATATGAGAAGCGAACATCAAAAAGGGAAAGTTAACCAACTCACCAATAAGGAGGGGAAAGAGGGCAAAAAAATGGTTTCTTTATAATCAACTTGAAACTTAAATGAAAGCAACTAAAAAGGTGAGATTTGGTAAGAATTTTTTCTTTCCAGCGGCATTTGTTATTTGAAGATAGCGACACAGTGACCTATACAAATTTTATTAAGAATTATTGCAGCTATCAGTTTGAGTCTGAAAATTCTAAGGAATTGAGTACTAATTAGTCTCTCAGCTTGACAATAAAAAAACTTCAATAACATCTAGAAGATTGTCGACTATTTAGATATATGAGCATTTCTACTAGTAGCGAAACTAGAAGTTCGATTAATCTCTGGTCAATAAAGCATACTAACTGGTTTATTAGACAGTTTTTTAATTTTCCCATAATCTCTTGATCCTGTAATAATATGTAGTTTCTTTGTAACTTCAATAATGCTCTTGATAACTGTTGTCTGTTTTTATGTGCAATTCAATCAAAGTACAGAGCAAAAACCTGATTTTGGTTCTGACAGGAAGTACTGATAAGATCCCAAATTAAACTTTCACTGCCAAAATAAATTAAATCGATAATCTTTAACATAATTAGACCATTTGGAACATTTTGATGAGAGCAGCAACTGTGAAACATTGTAACATTTCTATATGTCTGTATTCGTAATTTTTTTTATTGTAAATAAGATTTGCAAAGCTTCTCACTTTCAAGTAGTTGTTCAAATGATAGAACTCCAAATAGAATTCTTTTGAATTATCATACTCAACAAAGCCGTAAATAGAACTAACAGCGCTGGCCTTACTAGGCAAAGATTACTAGCCGCATTTAAAATTTAAACTCAAAAGGTTTTAATGAGATCCATAGCAACAATAGGAATTTTTCCCAACGGTCAAAAATGTTATGGGAAAGTAAACCGTAATAATACGCCACATGATTAACTTCAAGTCTTCGACACGTAAAATCTCTAAAATCCTCCGCATTAATTTAATTTTGATAGATTCAAATACAGTAGAACCAGAAATCAAAACACAAAACAATTAATGTTGCAGACTTCTAGCACTGATTTATATTTATCTGACGGCATCGATTTTGTTATAATGTCTTCCTATATTTTGGACTGATGCAAGAAAGGACTAAAATTAAAGCTAGATACGCGTACATAATTTTAGGTAGCCTTTAGATCTCAAATACAGTAAACTGAAAAAATGTGGAACAAACGGTTTTATTCATAAATTAATTACCTCTTTGCCAATGAATAATTAACATAAAAACTGAAGCATTTTGCAGAGCTAGCAAACTGATTATACGTTTCCTTTGAAATAATAAGTTTTTTCTGGTAGATTTTATACAAGCAAACGTAATAATCTTTTGAAGTAACAAAAAACTAAATAGATTTTAACTTGTGCACGTTAATAAAAACGCAACTACTAGTTACATTTTAACTTTTTAAGTTATTAATAATTCATTTCTTTAGATCGTTATTTCGGTTTAGTCCGCAAACTAACGAGCAGCTTCAACGTGTGTGGCATTAGAATGGTCCTTTAATTAATTCAAACATAAGAACTTTACAGCGGAACATTGAAAATGTATGTAACGATATTGTTAAAGTTTAAAGAACAAATTGAGTAAAACGATACATTAATTTATCACATCTTACTGTTAAAAGCAACAATAGCAGAAAATTATCATATGCAAATAAGGTTTTAATTTCAACACCAGATTTCAATAAATTCGAACTTAAAGAAATTATCCTGGATGAAACAGAATTATGTATCATGTACAAACATACCGTAAAGTTGTGTCTTATTTTTTTGTAAGGTAGGCAACTTATTTTACATTTTTGCAAAAAACATTAAACAGGTAGAGAGGTAGTCATGGAGTAGTATGTAGAAAAATTGTATCCAATTTTGTTTTATCTCTACTCTCATAAAATTTATTCTGAGATCGTTGTTGGATTATACACGTGCCAGCTTCATTCACCACCGCAACATCTCATTACATAACTAGTTATGTAATGAACTATTTCACAACCCTTTCAAGGGTAGTATCACAATTATGGTTTATGGCCTGAAAAAACTGTAAACTCAATAAAATAAGGAAAAAAGTAAATTACAGGTTACGAGTTTCGAATCACCATCCCTTCTAGTAAAAAAACGTCAAATGGTTTAGCCCAACTGTCCATGTAAAGTCTATAGAATGAGCATTTCATTTACATGCTCTGGAATTTCAGTTTGAAAGAAATTTTAATTATAATTCTCTCTATAAATAGTAAGAACTAACTAAACTTTCTATCTAACCATTATTTTATTAATAATGTTAAAAGAAACCTTTTAATTATTGAAGCCTGCATAAAAAGTTAGCAGAAATTACCATACAATACAGACCATGAAATAAGTATGTAAAAACCACAAACGGCCATATGTTAAAGTTGAGGTTGTTCTAGGCTATGTTAACTCAATAAACGATATTATGAAATTCCTGCTTACACCTGTATCATTCTAGAAAAACAAAACTTCTGCTTTACAAGGTACATTGAAGAATCTTACACAGCGCAGTATTTTAAGCATTATCTACCATAAATTAAGACATACTGTGTAGTTTGATGTAAAATAAGCTGTTCGTGGGTATAGATTATGTGGAAATAAATTTTCTGAAAGTACTCGTTCACTGAGAATGTTGCCTCTACCTGTTTTTGTTTCGCTACTAATTTATCGCACATATATATAAACTTTTGCAAACTACATCAACCGAAAACCACTACTATTCAAAGAGACGTTTCTTATATATATTTATCCGTTAAATTGTATCGAACGAGGCAATTCATTAACTTCATACACATAAATACTATTAAAATAACTGTGGAGGCTTTAACAGGACTGCATTAAATTCTCATTAAGCTGTAATGTTCCATTTTCACATTTCGTATTCATATCAGGCGCTAACTCGCAACACGAATTGATCCCTAATTAACGCGGGTTTGTCACGCGATGAGGATTATTAGCGTATACGTAATACTTTTCGTTTTGAATACGAAAATTATATTTCTTTTTCGGTTAGAAAAAGAAACGGAAAGCTGATCAGAGGATTTATTTATTGAGAAGCGCGCCTTGTCGGAACGAGTAATTAAGACACTGATTGGATAGTTCCAAGATTGTTTGATAAGATTATTTGTTATAGATTCCATGTTTAACTGTTTTGACTTAAGATTTACGCAATTTAATTTGTCTTTTTCCGTCTCGTGTTTATTTCTTATTCGGATTTAGTGGATTATTTGTGGAAGAAAATTTAATATCTCCAACAATATCACGTTTCAATAACGATCTGATTTATTAAAACTGGGCCGTGCGTTCTGTAATGCACTTGAACTGAAGGGCGTCTACATTAGAATGTAGAGCGACCAATTATTGCGCTATATAAAGAGTACGGCAATCAGCAGTTGCATAAAATGCAACCGAATTATTTTTGCATGATGTGTGCATACGTCTCGAGGGCGTAGTTAAGCACGAACTTAAAATAAGTCTTAATTAAACATTTTAAACGAGGTGAATAAAAAACACGTTCCTGGTTTTTTCAGTTTTGATTGTTTATCGAGAATTTAAAGCAATTAAGAACAAAATTGAAACATTTTAACAATAAGTGAAAACCTGTACAGAATTAAAAATGAATCACTCATAGTGTGCGTTTCTCAAATTACTTTTAGGTTTCCGATACAAGTTAATAGTTGCTTATGTAACAAAAGAATCTTTGTTAAGATAAACATGAATTACGATAGATTTTGATTCTAGATAAATAGATAAAGTGATGTTACGTTCTATAATTTAAAACGCCAGTAAAGTTACCCCATTTATTTAAATAAATATCTTCAGAAAGATCTTAAGAATTATAAAATTTAAAATTCTCTATCACTATGTGACGTACTGAGAGACTCTCGTTGCGTCAGTTGGAAGTGCCTTTACAGAAATTTTTATTAGCAAATAACGCAACAAACAAAAATCATAGATATTTACAAACCAAATGCAAATAAAAAGATTTCTTAATATATGTAGTTAATAAAATTCAGTATTGGAAATTTCTGAAACTAGAATATTGATAGAATTTCACCAATCATCGATTACATTACATAATTCATATGCAAATCAGAGAGTGAAAAATAGAAACCACGAACAGATTTAGCTGTAAATGACTTAAGTGTAGTCAAAGAATTTTTATTATGCATATTATCTAGCTGATTGAAGGCGTGATATCATTCTGCTTAGCCTGTTTATAGAACCAATCGAGCTCTAGGACTTCTACTTCACACAGCGCCGCAAATTTAAAATTATTAATTTCTAATCATTTTTTGTTCATACAAAGAAAAGGAGAAATAGCGTTTTACTGTACACTAGAAACAGCGTGGATCTTAAATTCGTTTGTCCAGCGCACGTTATACCTAACTGCATGTATAGGATTAGTAATTTTAACACGAATTCTGAAATAACCAACTAGACTTTACTGCTGAGTGGTGGTCGTGGTGGCTTTTAATATCTTCTTTATATACCAACCTGCCGTGCACGACCTGTATTTAAATTTACAAACTCCACTACATATTACATATTTGAATTATTCATGCTCCCATTTGCTTATTGCACACCGCAGTTGCCGAAGGCCACACGCGCTACCAATAACTTTATGTCAGCTTAATATTTTATCTTAATATCTATTCCGATACGAGGGTATTCTCATTCCATATTGGTAGATAAACAAGAATGGAATAGGATTTTTCTTGTTTTTTAAAAAAAGCTAATTGTTGAAAGATTCTTTCGAAGCTATTCAATTACACTCAGAATGATTATAATGTTACATTCAACGACAGCGCAATGATACTATCTGCATAATTGTCGATTTGCTGTTTAGAAAAATACTGCGGAATAAATTAATTATTCCGATTTTAACAATCGGCATTTCAAAAGTTTATGGTAATTGCATCCAACAGGTTAGACCTTATCTCTCTACTATACACAAATGAGTGTTCCACTATTATTTATGGCTTACATAAACTTAAGCTGTTATTTGTTAAAAAGCGGCACTTTGTATTATATGTTCAACAACTATAACCCTTGTTTTAAGAAATCATTAAAGAATTGTTTTAGTCGCTTTATTTACACCGTCATTAACGAAGATAAAATACGCTTTAATGACTTCGCTACTTAATCCTTAATTATTAGATTAGATTAGATTACACGAGATAAAATGTTTATTAGTGATCTAGTATACATATCTGTTGATGTTATCCTTATATGTTTTAAGCATTAAGATATAAGCATGGTCAAGGTGTAAACATAAGTAACAAGAAAAAAAAATGTGAAATATAATAAGTACATAAGTGATTCATATCAGATAAAACTAGAATTAAATGTGAACTTTTATTAGAAATGGGATTAACATCATGTTCTGAGCGGCGGCGCGGCGTTAATAGCTTTAAAAGAAATCTTATTTCAGATTATCAATAAAAAAAATGGAACAACACTTCAAATACATGATTTATCAGCACAGAGTGTGTTATCCTTGTCCTTTTTGTTACTAACTGCAAGTGTTATTGTTTTTGATAAAAAAAAAAACTTGAATCTACTTTTCTGATTGTAATGTACACGATATTGCGGACAAAACTTTCTATAAGATTATCTCAACCTGTATTAAAATTAAGATTCTTTTTTTTAAGTTAAGGTTTTGTAAATCATAAATTTAATAGGCATGCTTTAAAGCACTCGCTCATAATTCGAGTTCTATCAACTCTTACAACTCGCGTCTCAGTCTTTTAAATAACACTACACTAAATTTAGTGACACGTCATAAAACAATATAGTTCCAGAAAACAAGAAAAGCCTATTTAACCTCTTGATAAGGCTTACTGTTTTGTCGCGTTACTCCTTGTATAGATCAAATATAATTAGTCATTTTCGTTTATTAAGTCTTTAGTTGAAAGCATTTGTTTAAATTTCGTGGAACTGTGCCGGCCATGTGCTGTTCCGAGCCAAGCTTGCTTCAACGTAGATAAATCTACACCTAAAAATTTCTACTCGATGTTGGTGTGCGTTGTGTTTATATACGGTCCCTGTGTAATCCCGTCTTTTAAGGGACATCTGCGGACTTAGAAAATGCCACCCCAAGCATCTTACAAGTTTCAACGGGCAAGGAACGTTTCTCCACACAGATAGGGGTGTCAGTTTCGCTATCTTTAATTCACTTATGTTTAGTACGATTGCACCTAGCATGACTTGGGGTTTAGCTTGCTTGACGCACGGAAGAAACGCGTCAGTAGTACAGCCTTAAAGATCATATCATTGCGTCGAAATATTATCGAAGCTCATTGAAAGTGGTTTCTTGGGCTACTTGCGATTGTCTAATCGGAGATATTTTAAGAATTTTTGCCTTAACAAGAATTTCCCCTTACAGCAGTTTTTTATGTTACAGTGACATATGGTTAGATCTCAGAATATGTAGTATTATCAGTAACTCGCCATAAAAGTTTTCGGTGTCATTTAAAAACCTCTGCAAAAAATTTGCTTTTTCTAAAACATCTAGTTTCACTACTTTGACTGTTTTTTTCTTTATTGAGATCATAGATCTATTTTCACATTTTCATTACTACCCCTATCAAGACTTATCTCTTTTGCGCCAGCTTAGCGCTTTTTCCCAAACACATCACATAGGAAAAGATCTTGGTGTAGCTTTACGATACCCCACACATTTCTATTTGTTGCCTTGCTAGTACGTTTTATCTTGCCAAGATTATCACTATTCCAAAATTCAAGAAACAATAAAGTTATCTACGGAAACCACACACTCAAAAGTTCGATTATTTGGTAAGCAGAAAAAACAATTTTCACGTGAAAGATTGCAAATTATCGTATTTGCTTTTCATTCTGCGAGCTTTGTATTATTAAAACTCTTAAACTATGTTATGCTGTTTATACAAGATATTATAACCGCGTCAGAATATTTTTTTATGCGGAATCAACCAGACTGGAAACAGCCAAGGCTGTACAGCTTTTTGCATAAATAATGTCGCGGTGCATTCTCTAAATAAATGAATTGATCAAATACACGAAATCTGATAATTACATAAAATTTGTTTTCCAAGAGCCCATAAGACGACTTTGGATAATTAATATAACATTAGATTTCGTGCTATTTAGTTAATTGCTTCATTAAAGAAATTATTTGCGCCATTATTTATGCAAAAAGCTGTACAAGAACAAAAGGATCGAATAGCTTCACTTCTCTTATCAAATTTTCAAGATGCATCAAGACCACCAAGGCTGTATGTTTTTCCAAAAATACACAAAACTAAGATTCCTCTTCTTTGCTGTTCCGATGACAAAATAATTTCTTTTCGCATTTTGAGCTCGGCATATTTTTTTGTTTGATATCCTAGGCCACCTTTGCACAAGAAAAACAATTTGTTCTAGGGCGCTTACAGAAGTAAGAAAGAAAAATATTTAAATCAATCTGTTTTTTGTTGTGTGGGGGATTTAATAAAATTCACTTGCACATCAATCGGGGGAAATAATTGTCAGAGTTATGTCTCTTCTTTAAGATTGTCTTGATTTAATGTCGCCGTTTGGTTTGAATGAATAGCCTTACCTTACTAACTGACTTACAAAGACCTAACTTTTTCCTTTGCTCAGTATCATCACGGAATAGGGCACAATTTCTTAACCACAGAAGAAAAAATCAGATCAAGGTGTTTTTGGAGTTAACTTAGTGAGCTCGCATTCGGGAAACCCACGTTTAAAAAAAGCACTGGATTAACCAAATTGGGATTTTCTGTTGTTTTACTAGTTAATGCAGGCCAATACCGGAACATGTGATTCTGGTTGCAGATGCATTACAACACTCTTTTTAGTAGAGATGCGTATCGTATGGTAAAATCGAGCTGAAAAATATCTTTCCGTTTATCCACTTTCATGCTAGTCTCATTAGATAGTTAAATATCAGAACTTCTCACTGCCATATTGCTTTTTTGTTTTAGACAGCAATAAGATTGTTCAAACCACTAGTACCTAAAGTGGCTTACAATTAGTAAGGTAAACTATAAATCTGGTTTTGATCTTAGAATGTTCAGAATAACACTAAATTGCTACTATAATCTACAGTTGCATTCTTGAATTGACTTTGACAACTAAAGTACAACGGCAGTTTACTACAGTATGTAGACAACAGGTTGTTACGGCAAAGACGGGATTTTGCGGCTCTGATGCAATAACTTACCGTCAACATAGAATTAGTGTGCCTTTTGGCCAGCTCGGGAGATTGAAGATGGATAAGTTCGGCATATAGCTAGCTGTTAACTTACTTTCAAACGAAAAAATAAAGGAAATGAACAGAAGTATTTACAATATTTGAAAGTTACCTAACTTCATGCGCCAAATAATTTGTTTAGGCGATAATTATCACTTAATAAGGGTGGTTTTTCACAAAGGATTAAAACAACACGCACAGGTTTTAGCTTTTTAAAATCACAAATGCTGGTACACCCTTACTGCCCTCTATGAACAGGCTTACCACTCAAAGAAAGACCAGCCTTGTGTCGCGAGATTCCTTTTAATGCGAGAATTAAAAAATAAATAATAAACCAGTGTATTTTATCGAGAGTTTCTTGAGGATGATTTCAAGCTCTTCAACATCTAGGAATATAGTATTTAATAATGTCTTCGGTCCGATAAATGGTTTATGTTGTCACAGCAGAATTTATTATCCTATCAACCGAAATTCGACAGCAAGCATCTTCTTAAAATGAATTTATCTCCAACAAGAGCTTTCAAAACACAAACTGCGGCTCTCAGATATTTCAAAATCTTGCTTGAACCAGGGAAACTCAAAAGTTCTGTAGTTGTTTTCTTGTGGCCACGTGAAATCAAATGAACTGCACTGCGAGCTTTGCACAAAGCAGCCAACTCACACGAAAAACACTAAAAGGGCTGACGACGAAAACGTAACACCCCTTTTGCAAAGAAACTGAACCTGACTTTAGGAGCTTCCACAAGGAAACTTAACTTGAGCGTGCGATACGCAAACTTTTCGGGACTTGCTCGGAAAGTCTGCTAAATCTGATCCAAACAAAGGGATCAAGAAGAAAAACTATTGCAAGTTGAGTCAGTCACATACCTCTGATTGGACAGTTAAAAGCGAGACTTTGCATGTTAAAATGCATGTTTTTCTAAACAAATATTCTCATTCCATTACCGGCAATAAATTGTCTTTATCTGACATTTTAAAAGCATTTTTTTATAAAAAGTATTGGCGTTGGATTTTTAATGTAGAGGCAGTTAAATATTTCGTTTAGCAGTTGACAGCTTTAAAATTTATGTGTCTAACCTTTTAGAAATGAAAACAGAAATTTTATTTCGCCGAAAACTTTATCTTTACAAACGGAATTAAAGCAATTTTATTTTATATTTAACAACTTTTTAAATTTACATTTTCAAATTAAAAGATATCTTTATAGATACGTTTTCTTCATAAATGCAAGGAGATTGTATACGAGGAGTGTCTGAAAAGGTGCATTAAGATAAATTCAATGGAATTGGGTTAAATGAGAGAAACGCTGTTTTTACAAGCCTCCTTCAACTCTTATGTAGTAAGGTTGTCGGTGTTGCCAAGACGAATTGTCGGGGGACGTCTGTGATGGTTTTTTTTGTTTTCTCCTGGGGACTAGGGGTGGAATGATGTGTGTATATTCTTTGTTTTGATCAATCATCAATAAAAAGTACGTATCTGTAGAAAGAAAGGTTGGACTGTCTAGACAGAGCATGATGTATACGCATTAGATGTTGGCATCAGGACAAAAAATTGAATCCGACGAAAGGGGTAGGTACTTTATTGGGAAGGCTACTGGACATAATAAATAAAATTATTCTCAAAATTTTTATCCTTACATTAAATAATCTTAAATATGTCACAAAATTGTACACAATGAACAACATGCATACGCCATTAGTCTCAAAAACTGTATAAGTAAAACCTTGCAAATAAGACATTTCGAAAGATTTTTCATTTTCTAAATGCCTTTGCTTAAGAAAACTTCAATTCAATTCAACAAAAAAATTTTACAAACGGAATTTTAATTAATGTCTGACACGCTTTTAAATAAAACGTTTTGTTGTGCAGAATGATAATGATAATGACATTACTGCAAACTTTCCGAGAGGTGCAGTGGCTGTGCCACAAATAATTCAAAATCTTAAACCAAACGTAATGTTAACAAGGAGTTTTGCTCCTCTTGTTTGTATACCGTAAAATTTGGGCAGTGTATTGTAACAAGACTAATGTATCACTTATGCCAGCTATATAATTATGGTTTTACAGATAATTTAACCGTAACTAATAATTTTACGAAACTCTCAGATTTATTATTGATATTTTGATTTATACCCTTATATTTTAGTTGCTTTGATTACATCTTTAACATGAAATATCACGTAAACCATACATTCTCATGATTTGTTGTTCGTGTGATTAATTTAGACGTTTTTCAAACATTCTGGTTTGTTTCAAAGCTTGAAATACCAATAAAATATAAAGTTTGCAAGGCTTACAGAAATGCAGGAATTTAATTATAACAATGTCAGATTTTCGATTAGTTTTCTTGACCTAAATACTTGTAGAATTTATATTATCATTCACCAGAATAGTTTTATAGAAACTTGATGATATATTATTATCGATTCTTTAGGACTTTCCAGTATGATACTTCCAAATATTCCTATACGGTTAGTTACGGCATATAAAATTTAGACGGTTATAAATTATAAAAGTGGTTATGCAGGAGAAAGATTCGAGGAATTAAATGATATATGAGGTGGGTGAAATTGTGAGATTTATTCTTTTCAATTTTAAATGTCTACCATAAAAACAAAACTTGACAAAATATTTCCTATTGGAAATTTATTGTACTGTAGGCTGCACTTTGATTTATTATTTCCAGTCTAGTTTAATACAATTACTACATTTTGCAGATTGACTTCATTAATCATTAGATTTACATGCAGGTATGTAATTTTATTATATGCACTAGATCTTTTGACATAACTAGCAATATTATTGCAAGTTATTGTTTGTAGAACTTTTGAAAGGTTACAAAATGGGTTTTCATGCACCTGACATGTTTATTTGTTTTCATTGTTATCTAGAACAGCTTATTTTATAAATTCAATTCAGAGGACAATTTTGTAAAAATTACATAATTTACTTCTCTTGGTCAGTCTTATACAGTACAAAGTGAATTTTATTTTAGTAGATATTTTTAAAGCAAACACGATTACTAATTAATATCTAAAGATTCTCCCTGGCACCTGTTAAAGATATAACTTCGATGAGTGTAAACATCAATTTTTATTTATTTCTTTTAGGTCAAAATAGACAAATTTTGTTTAATTTAATTAAATTTAAATTAATTTTTTTTAATATATTGGACTTTTTGATAACAAATTCTGTACATTATCATTTGAGTGTTTTGGAACCTAAATACACACTTATTCATAGCCCCCAACTTTTCGACATAGAATAAGTTGTCACCTTCAGCACGTTCAGTAATTTATGCTTATTGTTTATGTGCTTTAATCATTATTTTATTTTTTGGGTAAGCCTAGCTTCCAAGTTAGTGCCAGACTAGACCCAGATCTCACTACGCTTTCCATCATCGTAGGCTAAGTACTGTAAGGTAGGCTAGACTGTGATGTGCATTAAATACTTCTCGTCATTAAATACTTATTTGAAAGAATAATCTTTCTTCATTGTTAGTCATTTAGAAATTAGCCAATGATTTTATCTTTATTTTGAGTTTTATTTGTTTCTAGATTTTTCAGTCGTATAATCAGCATTAGTTTTTGCTTCTAAACAGAAGCAAATGAACGAACTAAACAAAACGAACAAAACTCAAAATTCAAACAAAGTGAGTTTAAAGTTACATTTAGTGGTACGGTTTTTAATCTTTTCTCAAGTGTTTAAAGCTTGAACTTCGGATTTTTCTTTTGTATGTGCTAATTGATTTTCTGTAAATTTAATTTTTAAGCAATCCCAGAGGAAAATGTTTGTTTAGGTTAGGTCAGGGACCGACTTAGCCAGTCTATATGAGTATCGGTAAGTTGGCAAACATTTGATTATATGATCTAATTCAAAACATAAAACAAAATCTTTTTTTCCAAAGACAGAAAATCTCTTACATACTCAGGCAATACAAAGGTCGGTTCATAACATCTACACTTGCAATGTGTGCTTGTCAATAGTATTGCTAGCTCAGAATTCAAATGTAATCATTTGGCCTACTGAAAGCTCATAGTATGTTAAAATGACAAATCTAAAAAGTCATCATAATTCAAAGAGTTTTTCTCTAGTTTAAAATGATGCGTTGCGTTAATGGTGTACCTGTTCCTATTCTGCTGACCAGAACAACAAGAAAAGTTATTGATCCAAATGGAAGTTTGGATCTAATAACTAACCAAGATTATTAGAAGCCGTCAAGAGTAAATTGAAAAAACAGCTTTATGAGGCTGCAAATATCTAAGCAAAAGTATTGTTTAACAATGGTTCACCTTTAGCAAAAGTAAAACCGCATAGTGCAGGAAACTCTAAGGAAGAAGATCTTCTTGCATCTTTGACAGAAATCGAAGTTGCTGTAGTAACCAAAGGATTTCCAAAATTCCCAAATGTAACAGTTATGAATAAGCAAAGGGAATTGATTAAGAACTATTTGCAGAAGAAGTTTGCTAAAAGGGAGTCGTACCGAATCTACAGTGTATCAGTGCCTACAACTTGTGTTTATCAACTACATTGAAGAAGGTATTTTACCGTCTCACTATAAAATTCCACTTTGTCCACTAACTATCTAATGACGGTACACTGTGTTTGAGATTTCCATGGTTTTGCTTTTTCAACTCCGGTAATCGTCGAAATTTTCCGCGCCAAGGCGCAGCGGCTTCTCTTCAGCTTTGAATGTGGTGGCGTGGTGTTGATGGATGGACACAACGCTCGTTCGGTGGTGATGTCGGTGCACTGGATTTTCGTTTGTTGGATGCAAGGTAGTAAAATAGGTTTAGGAGGCCCTCAAGGATTTCTCTGCAGGTTGTGTTTGGCGTTGATAGGGTTGGCGGCGCGGCTTTCCTTGACTTTGGAGGTGTTAAAGATGTCGTTTGAGAAGAGAGAAGAGGGGGGAAGAAAAAGAAAACGGGTCTCGCTTGGGAGGCCGCGGCGAATTGCCGCAGCCGGGGTGGCCAGCGGCAAGGACCAGAGACCATCCCGGTGGCCATGGGGTGTTGACGCTGCTGTCGAGCTCAGAACCGGGTTGGGATGGATGTGGTGGTGGGGCCGTGCCTTCACCACTAGGGGAAACCACGGAAAAACCCTAGTGAGAACTGGCGGTGCGGAGATGTTCCGGGCCTCCTAAATGCGAGCGTAGCGGTGGAGACGCTAACTATGTCGCTCGGTAATTCTGGTAAGGACCAAATGGGGAGGTAGTGTTGAAGTTAGTAACTTCCCGTCTTCTAGGCTCTCAGTAAAAACATGATTTAATCTACCAAGGGTCCTACGGCGGCCAGCATCTCAGTGAACTCGGATGCCTCGCAGAGATTCCGACTGAGAGCGTCTGCAGTGCCATAAAGACCTTAGCGAAGTCGAGATCAGGGCTTCTGGCAGGTGCGGTTGGCTCGCGCTTCTCGCCGGATCTGGAGGAGGCTGCTTGGCGGTCGGGTCATGGGGTTGGGCGGGCCGCCGGTGCCCGGTTTGTGTCTGCTGGGGGCCGCACTCCCGGGGACGATGCTTTGTCTGCGACGCGCTTGCTACTCAAAGATACCGAGGGCACCCCTTGTAGTTAGCCGGATGAGGGCCGCCACAGTTTACACATGTGGCGGGCGTCTGGCAAGACTTCACGCAATTCACGGTATGATGTGCACCTGCGTACCTCACGCACCTGGGGGCCGCGTTGCAGCCTCACTGCGAGTGTCTATACCGTTGGCATTGGTAGCATTGGCTCATCGTTGTCTTCTTCCTCAGATATTCAACGGTGATGTTCAGACCGAATGACTCCGTGGTCCGAAAAATTTCCTTGGCCTCGGCGGTCCTGTTCAAGAGAACGAGGACTAGAGCAATGGGAATTCTCTCCGGACCGCAATGCATCCGGTGTCCGGAAATGGCTGAGAAACCTCTTCTTGGCTAGATCTTCTTTCACCACCCCGAAGGACGACCTTAATTGGTTCCTCTACAGACATCTTCTTGTCGAGGACCTCTCGGATTCCATGGAAGTCCCGCACAGTCGCCTTTGTGAAAACGAGATTCTGCCGTGTAAAGCTCTGCGAGATGCCGACCCAACTGTCCTTCTCTTGGATGATTATGGGTGGCATCCTTGGAGGACACGTGACGTGGCCTCCGTCCAATACGGCATCGCATATTGGGCAAAATAGACAAAACCAGAACTAGTTTAAGTTTCTCATTTAGAAGAGTAAAACGAAATGACGTTGAAATTCAAAAATCAACTTAATGTATCTGTTACTACTTTTCTTACTTCCATATTTTGCCCATTTTATTCATTGTTTCAAATTTTGTCCGATGATCCCGACAAAATTCCGTCTCTGATCCTAACGGTGAATAGTGGATCGAGCCCAAAATAGCAATAGATCTTCATCTTTGAAAAATGTTTAAGATTCCTAAATTTCTCCAGTGGAAGGAACAAAGGAAAAAACAGCAAATATCCAAGCGATTCCTAAAGCAATGAAAATAGGTCAGGTGCTTGTCTGTTGGCGTTGAAAAAAAGCAAGCTCTCATGGAAGAACCTTGGATGACAAAGATAATAGCAGCGCTGATAGTTTTAGATTTCGCAATGTATATTCTTTGAATTGATATACAGTATTCGTTTAGGAAAAAGTAAAATTTGAAAGAAACGTGCAGGCGAAATTGTATTAAGAACGGGAAATTAATTTTTAGAACTTAGTTTGTCGCTCTCTTGCAATGATACCTTTGTTTACAACTTGTACACCTGGCAAGAACAAACATCAGCACAAGACAATTAATAAAAATAAGTAAAAGAAAAAGAATTTTATTCCGCCGCCCTCTCTTTCTTTGGTCAAAAAAAACATGATAATGACTGAATAAACTGTAAATTGCTATAGAATTTGGCTAAAAATACATTTTTCCAATAATGATCTATTTTCTCTTACTTTATTCCCTGTTTTCTTGTACCGTAAAATCTTATTTTAGTACCTCTACTATAAAGGTCATTCATTCTGTTACCATAGTAACTAGCAATTGATTAGTTCAAGACAAAAAATTGATCATAGCCTGCCCAAAATTCTGATTTAAAGTCTCTGTCTTATTCTGTATTTATTTGCACACGCTGGGCTAATAAATACTTGGATGATGATTATGCAAAGAAACTACAATCTTTGAAACAAGAAGATTCTGGTTTCGATACAGAAGGAATGAGAAATTGTTGAGAGACACAAACCGTAAATTTTAAAGTAAGGTATCAGTACAGAAACTTAAATTTAATATCAGTTCAAGTTATTCTGTAATTATTTTCAATGTACCTACTTTGTACCATTTCCATTCATTTCGTTGATATGTAAAAGATAACATAAATAATTTAAAATGAACATTAAATGTAGAAATTCTAAATTCCACAACACCAGCTTGTTTAAATTTATGTATACTTCAAAAAAAAAACTCATTAATTTGACTACTTCGGCTCTATGATCTAAACTACTTTGTTACCTTAAAATTTATACGCTTGTTAACATCGGAATCAAAAACCACAGAGTATTCCGTTTCCATCAATAAATTCCCATATAACGGTAGTTTTTACTTTATATAGACCGAACGTTTTTTAATAAAATCATCACCGTCTTGAAAAATAAATTACCCAAGACAAGAGAGTATGTTTATTTCTGGATAATAATTTATTTACATGTTGTAACGTTCACACTAATTAATTAATTAATCTATTGGAAAGCCTCTACATCTACACCGCCCGACAAAAATGTTGGATTTCTTACATTTATTACAGATACAAATAAATCGATTCAGTTTTGATTCCTCCCGTTGTCTACATCTTACCCCATTTATTTCTGTGATCCACATTTAATGTTAGGTTCGCATGCCTAGAACTCGTATGAGCAATGGCTCAGCAGGTATGAAATAATAACGATACAATAATGGCAGTTTCATCGAAACACATTCTTCGTTAAAGGTTCTCTCAGCTGGTAATGAAACAATCGTGTTCAGTTTATATTGATTAATAATCCCCACTCGTACGGCAAGTAATTGTATTACAACTAATAAATCAATTAACTTGATTGCCAAGCTTACCGTTTACTGTTCTTCAATTTAACAAGCACATAATTGTGGCAAGGCATTAAACGGTAGGTGGCCTTCTTTTTTGAAAAAGAACGATCGTTAATCACTGGTCGCAATTTTCTGTAAAAGTAATAACATTCCTTTGTTTTCATAAATTAACTTCTATTGGAAACATGTGAACTCAGCAGTAACTTCTATTATTAATATAATTAGGATTTAGGTTTTTGTTAATCTTTCTCTTTTCATAAGCATGCTCATATGTTTAAAATATTTATGTTTATTAACAATCTAGTAGGTAATAATCTCCAACATGAATGGCAAATTTCTTTAGGTCTGCTTCAAGATCCAATAACTGCATGACAGAAATGTTTTTAAGGGATATTATGATCTTGCTGCAAAATTATCTTGTAATCTCCCAATTCAAATTTCGGAAAATTAGTCACTTGTTATTTTAACGACATATAACTACGTCAACCTGTAGATCCAACTGGGAGCAGAATGTTTCTTAAATTTTCTTTCTCTCTCCTTCTTGATTGTTGAGTTGTTCTATCTCTATGTCTATATCATTCATTTATCTAAGGACAGCTAAATTTAAAAACTAGAAAATAATTTTGTTCATCGATAAGACCTTTATTTGTTTTACCGCCGTTTATCATTTTTATGTTTCATATCACAAAGAAAGTCTGCAGTTTGTAATTTGTTCCTCTATCTTCTTTAATATTATCTCATTCAGTTCTTCTTTGGCGAATTCGAAGTAAATGAATCTGCATAGTTTTAGAGGTAAAGGTCGAGATCTGTCCCACAGTTACTTTAAGTTGGATTTTTAACCAATCAGTTCTTCATCACTAATTTTCGTTTGCATGCATAAAAGACCTTTGGAGATTCACATCAAATAAACATGATCCAAATGAATTTCGATTTTAGATTCCATTATTTTTAGTTTTCAAGTGAAAACGTTTTCCTTTCTCTTCTAACAGTATTTTAAGGCATAGAAGGAATTTTCTCTATTACAGACGAATTCTTCTAAAATACAGTAAATTGAATTGGATTAATGTAACCTAGGTTAACTGGTTTAGAATAGCCTTATTAAACTGAGTAACAGTAATTTTATTCCTTTCTGCAGTAGGACAAGAAAGATACCGACTTTACTTGAAGATTTAGAAGTTTTAAATGTGTTGATGGTTTATTTCGCCTTATTTGCAGTGTATACTCTATCAGAAATTGTTTTCCCCAACTTATAGGCAAGTGATTTGTATTCTCTAATATGAGAGAGATCTTAGTCTTCTATTACAAACAATGAAAAAAGCAAGTTTATTGTTTTCTCAGACTTTTTTACAAAGGTTCTTTGATGTAATTCAATACTATTGTGCTTGTCCTGGCTTTCCTCAATTTTTTGTTATAATTTGTTAGGGCCATGCAAAATGCAAAATGCATACTTGTCTCTAAGATCAAGCTTTTTGAAAGAACCCTATGTGTAAACTGTTTTTACACAAACCTACTATTCGTATTTTTGTAATTGTGGGACTTTGTTCTGAACCAAAGCAAACTTTTTCTGCTAAGGCCTAGGCGGGTCTTTTTAAAGATTTTGTGCCCGTTTTATTTTGAGACTTTTCTCTTTTTTATTGTGTTTTTTTATATTTACCAAATCTTGATTTTAATTATAACTTGACCAAATTTGCAGCTTATCTATCAATCGAAAGAGTGTTTTTATAGACTCTTCTGAGAACTCTCCACTTCCTGACGTTTAGGTTTTCATTTTTACCCTCAATGAAATTAGAGATTTCTTTGCTCGGGTCATTAGGACTGTTTGAAAGGTATGCTACGAGGACTTATATTCAAGACAAGTAAGGTTCTACTAACCTCAATTCTACCGCTTCCCAAAATGTATGTAGGCTTTTAGGTCAGTACGTTATGGCTTCATTGATGCAACTTAAAGCTAACCAGCCTGATGGCAGCGTTCGCAAGGCATTAAAACAGCCAACAGGTTAGTGCATGGTCTAACAGCCAAGTCCACCAAAATGGATGTTAATTGTCGCAGTTACCCTGATGCAAGCCTGTTGCCACGATTTGACGGCTTAGGCCATTACAGCGGATTAGCTCGTAATGATATTAAGTTAGTGTTGTATCTAGGTTTTGTTACTAAAACTTTGTTAACGTAGATGTAAATTCACTTGGTTTCCTCTGTTTGGACAATCTTTTAATTTGTAACGTTCTTCTTGTTGTTACAGTTCTACCGTATGGCAGATTTTATATGGGTTTAGTTTAGCTTTTTTTAAATAGGCTACACTGGTTCATCTAGATGCCTTGGCGAAAAGCGGAATATTAAATTAAAATTATTGATTAAGATACATTTGAAGTTGAGTAACTTAGAGGTGACTTTCAAAACTGGAAGTCGCATTTCAACAAGGTAATAACCAAGTCAACAGCAATACTCTGTCAGCTGCAGCAGGTGGTAAGTAGACTCTGAGAAATCAATTCTCAGATAACCTACTAGATCTACACGGCAATGATCAGACGTAGAGTACTATATAATTCAGTGGTCTGGTGGTTTAGTGTAGAGAGCAGGATCATCACCCAAAGGCTGGTCTAGCTACAACTCCTGGCATGTCTGGGGATAACCTGTGCAATGAGGCTGCACTTACGGTTCCTTTGGGGCTATCGGCCTTCCTAACTTGGCTAAGAAAGGAGGTAATTGTGGTCCACCTGACAATGCGGAACCCAGGGTTATGACTTGGAAACGGATTTAACACCAACCACTCCAGGATAGCCCAGTTAGTGAAAAAAGAAGTGTTTTTGTTCACTATGATAACACAGGTTGGCGATCGGTCAGAGCTGCATAAAAAATACTACCAACTAAGGAACAGTAGCAGAACAGTAAGGTGAATTTCCAACAAGGCTCGCTGGTTTTCTATACCAATGGATCACGTATAAATAACAGGAAATCCTCAGAAGCAGGCATTTACCTGGAAAATCTAAACGTACATGAGAGCTTCGCTCTGAGAAAACACACCATGGTTTTCCAGACTGAAGTTTATACTAGTTAATCAGTGACGTATAAAGATACGAGAATGACGGAGCAAAAGATACATGTATATATGCTCCGACAGTCAAGCAGTCTGTGCAACCAAAACAAGAGTTGGAAAAGAAGTACGCACACGCTTTGAAAGAATTTGCTACAACAACGAAGGTTAACCTCGTCTGGGTTGCTGGGCACAACGAGATCCACGGAAACAAGAAGACCGCTGAACTTGCCAGACTCGAATCCGGTGACACCAACTTAGGACCAGAACCTTTTCTAGGAATATCAAGGCAACAGATTTCGTTAGTCTTAAACCCATAGGCTTATGAGACTCAAAAAAAGCTGAATAAGAAGCAATGGTTATTGCCAGGCAAAAGACCATATAACCGGTTTTAACTTATCAAAGTCAGACTGGCTAATAGGCAAGAGCCGGAAAGCCCTAAGTCTTTTAATTGGGACCCTCACAGGCCACTGCATTTAGAAAGGCACCTGCCGCTTATAAGTATACAGGAAGACCAAACATGCTTTAAATGTGGAAATGGCGATAAAACGCCTGTCTGCTGGCTGGGAGATTCTTATAGTTATGAGAGGCTGAAGTTTAAGACTTTTTAGGTTGTTACCCTAATAAGAATGGAGTTTAGCTCTCTAGCCTAAACTGACATTCTCACTTTCTTTGCTGGGTTTTTGCTTTCCCAACTACTACTACTACCATACTACAGGTAACTTTTGTTTTTAATTTTATTCTGACCTTTCTGAAACGTATATTGAAAAACCCCTATGCACGGGTCTAATATTTTTTGATGTAGAAACACCCATAAAAGTTTTATTGAAATCGGTTAGGACAGCTGCTTCCGCAGCACCAGCTTCGCCAAAGCCAATCTTAACCATTTTCCGATCTATAATATTTGTTTGCAGGACCCGAAGGGCTTTTTTAGACGAACGGCAAAATACTTGTCGGCTTAGTTTCGATGTAGAATCGCCAGCAAAAATTGTATCGAGATCAGCGACGGACTTGCTGTGCCATCCCCTTATAAGTTCATTAGCCTTAAGCTCTCAATTTACAATAACTATCTACGAAATTTATTGACATGATTGACTTTGTTAAATGTTGTATAACAGAAACAAAATGAATAATAAATAAATCTATTAAGCTATCAATACCTTATCATGATAAAAAGCAGCTGAATATTGTGCAGTTGAATGGAAGACACTACCAAAAGCTTGGACGCGGTATGTAGAATGTATTTCCAACTTACAAAACTCTAAAGCGACGGACCGAGTGGTCAATGATCCCCGCGTACCCTATAGTAGCACACACCAAGGAAAGTACACACTGTTTAAGCATTAAAGCGTCGATAACATGATAATATTTGGCATTTTTAAAACTAAAGGGTGTTCAATGTTACCAAATAAATGTTCAAAACCAGATAGTCACTAGACGATATTTATTTTATTAACAAAGAATAGACGGAGAATTCGATGTCCCGAAATGTCGATACAAATTCGATAACTCTACAACACAAAAACCGGGGTAGGTATTTGTCGCAATATTTACGATCCCGGTACTTAGTCGGACAAGATACGGTTAATGTTTTATCAACTGGCGGTATAATACTTAGAAGGAATTTTCTATTTTTTTAGCACTCACAGAACTTCTTTGTAAATCCGCTAAGAACAAGCATAGAATAAATTCCCAGAACCAACTTCCCATAAATTTTTAAACGAAAAATTGTTCGGCATAACACGAAGATGAGTTTATGGTACGAATTAATCAGAACAGCGCCTCTTTTTGCGGGCACACGAAGATGACTTTTCACTTCGTCCTGGTAACTCCAATTCACATCCCTCATGCGCGCGTCCAGAGCTGAGCGTGTAACCATGCCCTATCAAAACGTGCAGAATGAAGAAATGAAAGACGAATACAAACAACAACTGTATATGAATACAATGCATCCCAATATACAGTGGAAAATTTACCCATGAATTAATCTAACTTGAAACGGGCTTAACTCAGACTGTTCTGGCCTGTTCAATCTTGCATTACTTCTAACCAGTAATAAAATCTCCAGAAAGCACACGTGTAAAATATGATAAACAGTACCCAAACGGAATTAAAGAACATCTGGGAATGCAAAACATAACCACAACGAACCCCGTTTTGTTATTTTTTTCAAATTTTAGGGCCATTTTGACCATGTTCCTGAAGAGGTATCAAAAACAATGTTGTCTTTAGTTTTTGATGTAAAATCCAAATTTGAAGTCAAAATTTCAAAATTTAAAAAAATGCGGACAGACACACAGACTTCGCAAATTCATTAACGACTCCTTCGGAGTTCATTGAAAATGGTTTCAACAAAAGAGTTTGATAAACACATCTGAGTTAACAAAGGATTTCGATTAGTAATAAAATTTAAAGAAAACGTAACTGGATATTTTCGCAAAGTTTTATAAAAGAAACTAAATATATTCGCAATTCCAGTAAAATAACGCAAAATTGTAAGATGACATCACAAGTTACACTCGTAATGTCATTACATCAGAGGACAACATAACCTTTGTGCCTAAAAATGGCAACCCTTCAAAGATTTTTGGGCAATTCTGTTTAGGAATGTTTATGATAACTTATGAGAAGCTTAGAATGAAAAGCAATCAAGGCAAAGAATTTTCTAAAAGTTAACAGAAATAAATTCTGTCGTCGTCTAAAAAAGCTGGTGGAGAGCGTTTGAAGGTAATGCTTCATCAAGGACAATGGATTAATTTAAATTAATATTTCTGTGCTCAAAAAGTACGTTAAATAAAGTTTATACTAATGATTCAAATTAGATTAAAGTAGTACATAAAGACTAAATATCGAAAATTGGCCAAAACTTTTGGGACATACGTTAACAACTGATATTTGAAAAATAGAAAGGGGCGGCGAATATAGTCTTACACAAGGGCGACTTATTAAAAAGGATCACAACAGAAAAATCGTAATTTATTTTTTAACATATTTTTGTAGGTCATTTAAGTGGAATTCGAATGGTCTAAGTCCTGTTTTGATACTTGGAATAGTTATCTAAATATTGCTGTTTAAAGATTTGAGTGTGACGTCGAACTGCCAGGCGGCCGTGTTGTGGCTATGTGGGGTATTATTACAGGAACCGATTTATTACACTCTTAGATCAAATTACATGTTGCGAAAAAATACATACCAATCCCGTTATATTACGCTGATTATTTCAGTAGGTATTTGAGATTGTTACCCTAAATACATCGGGATGAAATATTCATATTTTAAATTTTTGTTTTTAAATTCTAAACCTTCGTAAATTTAATAAAGTGTGGAAGTTAAAGTCGTTCATTTAGATTGTAGTTTTTTAAAATGAATCCAGTACCTATTAGACCTTACCAGTTTGAACCTACTCGTGAGAATTTTGAGGAAGTAAGTGATGACAGTGATTCTAATGAATATGTAGATACCACATCAAGAGCAGGACAAATTAGTTGGTGTAAATGTAGAAACTGTAAAGAGATGCTGACTGATGAGGAAAGCGTGTGTTGTAGTGAAAAGAAATGTGTGGAAAAAGTTAAAACTGACAATTTTCGTTGTGTTACCGAGTGTCCACAATTTTTAAAATTGATTTTAGATAAGGACGTACTGCAGTTGGCTAGACATAATCTTGCTTTAAAAACAAAAAGTCGTTTTAAGAAGCAATTGCTAACTGCAGAAAGTGTTTTACATAAAACCTGACGCTATATAGCATATAAACAATTTATTGCGCGGATAAATGCATAGACAACAATTTGAAGGTATATAATCGCATTGTAATACCATCATGCGCAGTAAATAAAATTAGACAACGTTTTCCCGAAGAAAACGAGAGTTATGTTGGATTTAAAAAAGTGAGCAGTGATTTACCAACTTAGGGGTAGTTACAAGATTAAAATAAGTAAAAACAGGAAAACACAACCGTAGGCATTTTAAAATTAAATTTAAAATCTGATAAAAAACTGCTTGTAAAAACATCACTGAATGCGAACGCAATGCATTTAAAACTCGAGCGTTTGTCGCGGTCACCTGGCAGTTTGACGTCACACACATATCAATTATTGTTCATAACTTCCTTATCCTATCAGATAAACTTCCGAGAAATTGCACACCAATATAATTACCTGAAAACTTCATTTTGAGACAAACTTGTTTTTTGTGTTGTGATCCCCTTTAACTCTGCTGTAGAGAACGTCTAATGATGAAGTCATTTATTTAATCGTAGTGTTGAGGCTCAGTTTAAAAAATATAAGCAAATATTTTATAAAATCGACTAACTAATATATTTTGTTTCATTTGAAGTCCAAGATTTACGTATAAGAGAAATTTCCACTGTTTACTATCAAATGTAAAAAAAATAATATCTAGGTTACATTTTCCGTTTTAGAAGACGAATAGCAACCGAAATAAAACCAATAATATTAAAGACTTGTTATAAATGTACGGTGCAGTGACGTATTAAGTATATATTTTTATTAATAACCAATATAAGCAAAATAACAGAATGTAAAACTTTGAGACTTGTATCATAAATAACTTCCGTAAAAATTGGTAGTTCTACATTTGCATATATTTACATAATTTCAACCAATATCCTAATGGCAAAATGAGAGCACCTATAAACACTATATAATTTTATTTTATTTATTACATATTGCAAAAACAAAAGAAACGTGTCATTTTTAATAACTACAAGTTTAATAATTTCACGTAGGTAGGTGGAAATTTAACTAATCCAAGTTAATATCATCTGGAAAGGCTAGTCTTTCATTAAATAGAAATCTAAATTGCTACTGTAAATGTAAATTTGTAATTACGCTTTTCTTTTACATGAATACTGTATCATAATAATAAACTTCCCATGCTTAGTAATTTAAGTAATTATAAGCAACGTGCCCACATACATATGCATAGCTACTATAGTGCATACTACATAAATACCAGTCGCATAATAATCAATGCACCAGCATAAATAAATGCACTTTCATAAAAAAAAGAAAGAAAACTATAACCTTATTAAATGGACCTTGATACCGATATTAACTTGTAGGCGGTGTTACAAGAGATGCATTAATGCAAGTTATTGACATATCAATGTTCTGCATTACAAGTTTATAGAAAGGGTCGTAAACTGTTGATAAATAATGCAGTCGTAAATAATGCCACTGGTTGGATCAGATCTTAATTAGTACTACGTTTGGAAATTGGGTGAATTTCAATCTAGATATTAAATAATTACCAGATAAGAATTAATAAAAGTGTAATGTGTAAGATGTAATGATTTTATTAAGATTAGCCTTCAATGGAAATTATTTATGAACACTATCAAAGACGGTTCAACTTTCCTGGTCGATTTTTCTTTATCTTTCCAGTAAGAATATTTGAAATAGAACTTGTTCATTTGTTGTTCTTTGCTCTTGTGTTCACAAAAACGGTTTTCCATGGTCTACTGTTTTTAAACTGACAAGTATAGGAATTGCAATAATCTGTAACTTGACAATTAATTTGAACAAACTAACAACCTTATAAATTATATTAGAAAATTTTAAAAATTAAGCTTTTGAACAGTATGGACTGTGGTAAAAACGTAAGTAAGTATTTTAGCTACAGATTAAGAAACTTTCTCCTTTGACAGTTTACTTTATTTTTAAAAATAAGAGTTAACAATCGATTTGTTGAAATCAGAAAAGAACGACAACAAAAAGGAAAACTATCGACTTTTTGTTTCTACCAATGAATTTATTTTGAAAAGTTAAGCTAATAATGAGCAATCAGTTTTTTTGTAACTGCAATAATAGCAGAGATACTCATTTAATACTATCAAATTTGGGACACCTCATACGCATATTTTACAGTTCTAGAAGTTCTAGAACTCGTTCAAACCATTTTGTTATATCAAAACGATACTACTATTATTTGCTCTATCAATAATTGTGATCTCAGACCATATTTCAGCCACAACATGTAGAAACAGCCTAATTACACGTCTTCTTGACCTAAATATTTGTGTTATTTCTATATCAATTTAATCGAGGTTTCTTCTTAAGAAATAATAAAATTTTTAACAAATTCTTTGCATTTATTCAGGAAATTATGACAAATAAAATATAAAAACTAGAAAAGAGATGTTGCTTTAAACAATAATTATTTCAAAGCCTCGCGGTTCATCAAGATAATAAATAACGAGTCGTTTGATAATAGAAATAACGATAGTAGGTGGATATACAATCGCTGCTAGTTTTATATTGTGATTTATATCTAAAATGTCTAGATTTAAAGATAACTAGTATCCCGTGTTGTTTAACATAGAACTCAACTATAAAATGAATCCAAATCTACATAATATAATTCATTTGTTGAAAGTCAACATTCTGCTACTATTTATTTCTTTTATAGGAATCATCAGTGGCTTAGCTAGAACGGATGTTTTTAAATTAATTTTTGTTTGAATCAAATTTAAAAAGCAAAACCTTCACTACTAACAGAAAAATCTAGAGCTTACTAAAGATTAATCTAGAGATTCTATTTGAATGTGAATGGAATCTATTTAAAAGTAAAAGCAACATGTTTAAAATTTTTGCGCCATCTATAATTTTTGAATTTGAAAAAGAATTTAAGTATTTTTTTAAATATAAGTCATATTATGTAACTTGATTGAATTTACTGACGATTTTAGTCTATTTTAAAGGCGGGATTCACACTTATGCACTTTGATGCTGCAACTGAGTTATGGCATCAAAGTGCGTGCACATTTTGCAAGTTTTCATGTGCTTTCTGAGGCGCATCAAGCTGCAAGTTTTAAACGTATTCTATTTTTTGACAATTTTTATTGCAACTCTGGTAATTCTTGTAGGGGTATTTGGCTTACCAACAACCGATTATTAAGTTTGCTTTTACAACAGCTGCCTCAGCTATTAAATATGAGATACGATTTTTATAGGTTATAATTTATAAAAGTTTGTGGGTTAAATGATTGAGTGTTTTATTATTATAAGCAAGTTTATGTATTATTTTAGAGATTATGTTTTGTTGTGTACTCTCACTAATTTGCCTTATATCCAACTACAGCAGAAGTTGGCTAAAATTAAATTCTATAAAGGGGGTTTTTGCAAAACTTGGGAAGTTGCACTAATTTGAAGTGGCTTTTGGCTTTGGCATTTCGTTTCAACATGCGAACAATACTAATTAAGGAGAGGACTCCTTTTGATTGCTATTTTAAGCAGTCTTATCAAATTCTTTATTGGTCAATTTAAAAAACTTCTTTAAGAGAATCCTCTTGTGTCAAGACTGGAAATATGCAAAAAGAAACATTTTCTATGTTAGCCCAATTCTAGAATTCTTTCAAGTGCTTGCTTTGTGATTTTCTAAGAAATCACAATCGGAAAGCTTCAAATTTCGAGTTGCTTTAGAAATTCAAACGTTTTCTAGATCTTGAAATGATTGTAAGTTTACTGATAATTGAAACGGGTAGTTTTTAAAATCTATTTAGGGAATTCCAGAAGATTAACAAGATGGTTGGGTGATTCATTTAAAAGCTGTATAATCTCTTACGGGCATAATGGAAATTAGTAGCTCAGGGCAGTAGTTTCTTCCTAACACAGATTACAACTGACACGCGGTTAACTTGGCAGGTCGGAGATCGAGGTGGTTCGAAGGTATACTTCGTGGACGACTTATTAATAAATACAGAGCGATATACAAAGTGTGTTCACAAAGATATTATTGTGATAAACAATGGGGGAGTGGAATTTATTATTAAGGTATGACTTCTAAATGCTATTTATTTATCGAAACGCCCTCTTTAATGGTAGAGAGTCCTAATTGTTCAAGATAATACACCAGATGACCAGACTATAAGGCGCAATAGAATTAAATTCATTTCACAGAAAATGATTAAAATTCATGCTATAACTATCTTTTGAGATATTTTTGTATTAATCAGCATGCCTCAGGATAGTTAAAATCTTTTTCTTAAGAGTACCATAGGATAATGTTTCCCAACACTTTGGCTCCTTTCAATTTGAATATACGATTTCCCTAACTTGGTTCTTTCCGAACAGCAAGATGAAGCTACGCAGATTAGAATCGGCATGCGAAATACAAAAAAAATTCGTATTTAATATCTCGCTGTTTCTCTACTTTTTTTTTTAAATTGAGACATTGTAACGTAACCTCGCGTAACATATAATATGAGTAGTTAAGTGAGACGCTACTGGTCTTACGCCGGCTAAACTCAGTGAGTGGCTTTAGGTGAGGAGAAGGAAATTATACATACAATAAAATACAAAAGATTTTAATCAAATACGTATATTAAAAAACTAATCAAGGTCGAAAACAACAAGCTTTCTACAGAGACTTTTTAACAATTTTCAAAAAACAATTAATAATTAATGAAATCATCAAAACAGAATGTAACAAGGTAAATTACTTATTACGGAATATGTATAAAGTTCAAAAACCACATTTAATAAAAATATTAAGAATCAGAAAAGGTTAATCTAAACATTCAACAAATTTACTTCAAATACATTAATCTTATCACTTGACTTGCATGTAAACTTTCTTAATAGCAAAACTTTATAATTATATGTTTGTAAAATAAAATTCAAACTTAAGCAATGACAATTAAGGTTAAGGAAGAAAACAGACTTACCACGATTCCAAGATTCCAGAATTCTACAGCGCTGTAAAAGTGAAACCGGAGAAAATCTGCAACAACGCAAAAAATCAAGAAACTCTTTTAACCCACGCTTTCTAAGTTCTCTAGTTTTCTCTTTATTTCTTTTATCAGTCAAAAAGAAATTAAAAACAACCAATTAAACAAATAATGTCTTCGTCAGAATGCATTTAAGTGAAGTAAAATTAATCCAACTGCAATTATAAGCAGTAGAATAAATTTAGATATTGAAATCAAGATGATTAAAAATTACATTTTTTCACGTTCGTGAAAAAAGTGCAACATTTTTCATTAATTTTCGTTTATAAAGGATGCGTTTGTTTCATCGCGATAGAAGCGTGAAAAAAAGTGCCATAACGATTCATTTTTTCACGCATTTGAGTGAAAAAAAGTATCATAACGTGTCATTTTTTAACGCAAAATATTTAAACACATAGGAGGCTGCCACTGGCATTTGTCAGAAATTAGAACGCATTGATGTGACGCATCGAGAAAGCCGTTATTGAAGTAGGTAGTTCTTGATTTTTATTACGAACGTGAAAAAAGTTTTGTATGCAATTCGTGAGTAAAGTTACTTTTTTTCACTCGGCGGATTTGCGCACTCGCCTACGGCTCGTGCGGCAAACTTTCCTTCTCGTGAAAAAAAGATACACTTTACTCACTTGTTGCATAAATAACTATTTAACGACTACCATGTTGGGATGGTAAACAGATGTCCCAGATGCACAGTGAATACGCTAGGACCGACCTTCAGGACTGAGCAAAGTAGGGAGTTGAACGAAATTATGAGTTCTGGTCACCTTCCCCAGCAACTAAATTAACGATGTGTCATAGAAAAAGCTACCCTCAAATTCCAGGTGCCGGGAACAAGTTAATGAAACAAAACAAATCTACCATGAGACCTAGAAAAACAAAACAAAGCTCGCTTACCCTCGCTGAGTTGAGGCTTGACACAAAATCAAAAAAATATATATGCGGCCGTGATACACACCTTCAACACACTGCATCGGCCACTAATTTCACCCCACTGTCTCTCGCTTAAGCTTAAGCATACCAAACTTCAGAAAAGAGCTCCCACTAATGGAAATCCTGGTGTTGTGTCTTGAGTTGCTTTTAACTTAAGCTGATAATAAAACTCACTGTAAGCTTTAATGATTGTTTATTGATAATGATCTGGCCTCGTGTTCTGGTCCGCGACTGTGTCTCGTAGTGTTCTGTATCGAGACTCTTCTCCTGTCGCCTGTCCTCAAGGGTTGCTACCCCACCAACGTTCGAGCATGACGCTCGATAAGGCGAGCGCAGCCGAACACCTGGTTCTCAAAAGTAAAAGAAAAATTTAACTAAACGAAAGATGGCTTGGAGATGTGACTCCTGATAACCCACATTATGATCAAGTAGCAAAGATTAAGTAGCAACCAAACAAATCCCAACTCTCACAAGAACATAATTGTATATTACAATTAAAGCAGAATTAAAATCGAATGAACCTAACAAATGAACAGGTAATTCAACTCATTTTGGCTAAACCAAACACAAAAGATCAAGCGCACATAGACTACCTTTAGAGAATTGAACAAGTAAGAATTTACGTAATCAAATCACGGAAGTCAACCCTTATCAATTTACTAACAACCAGCAAATAAGTCACATCTGTGAAAGTTTAACATACTCCGAAAAAGAAAGTTAAAGACTGAAAGGAATATACCCTGCGTCCCGCTTACTACCACAATTAAATTCGAAAAGTTTCTCCAACCTAATTGATTAAAAAAATGTAAAAAAAACTACTACAACTACCGTAAGTCTGTTTAAAAATCTGAAATGGTGTCTAATTTATTTTTACTATTTAATGCAACCTGTTGACATTTGTGTTGAATCCGGTATCATATTCGTTTTTTGCATGATTAAACCCTTGCTTTAACTGATTTTGTAATATATCGGTCGAAAATATATTACTGCACTATGGGAAATAAATATCTACCTTTTCACAAGTGGAATTAAGTTAGTACTGCGTAGTAGCTACATTTATCATAAGATTTACATAAAATATAAGTTTAGCATTATCGTACTAATTTCATACGCGTTAATGTTCATAATTACGACATATTATATACCTACATATAAAATATACAATAATTATTAATCACTAATGTAACTTATTAGTTATAAATAGCAGGTTGATTATTACTTTAATGATACAGATATTATATAGCTACTACGAAAAGGATTATATAAATGCAGCAAACAATAATTTGTCATATTGATTACTGCTTAATCTAGTTAAACCATTTTATATCTTAATATCTTAATAATAGAAAGGCCATTGCACGCCGCAGAATATTGATTCTAGTTCTTCTTTTTCTGATTTTTTTTTAAATGTCGTAACCGTTTGAAATATTACCTTACCGCACAATAAGATGAATCCATGTGGGTGTTCATGTCAAAAAATTTTAATGATATTCTTACGTGGTGATAAATGATATTTGAAACTATTCGTTCTGCTGCTTTATATTACACATGGAAGAAGAAGAAAATAAGCCAGCTCTGTAATTATATTGGCAGTAGTAACAAACAGGGGCAGATATTTATTACCTGTCCTTTGTAATAAATTTATCAATTTAACAAAGTTAAAGATTCTCTCTCACTGAAACCATATATTTTATACAACAGGAAACATTTTTCTTATTTGAATGTCGCCATTTTCAATAAATCTACACATAACAACAGCACAGGTGAAACCTCATTTAATTGAAGAATTCTCACAATTGGATTCATCTCATAATTTTGCTTAAAAATTTAAAAAGCCGCTGTCTCATTATTAAGGAAAATTATTTATTTGCTCAATTAAAAACGTCTATGTTATCGTAATAAAATTTAACAATAAATGCTTTTATTTATTTATCGTTTTATTGATTACATCTAGAAACCCTATCTGACTTAGAATTATAGCAAAATTATTAGAAGAAACGTTAACAACAGTTTTGTTAATATAACAACACTGATAAAAGTAATTTGCATAATGGAAGGGCGTTAAATATAGATTTCTTTTAATCAGGAAAATAAAACACTATTAACTTAACTAATACAGATAGATGACTACTCCGATTCGTGGCGAAGTGGTGTTAGAAATTGTTGAAATAAGCTCATTAATTTGTTTTTTCTGTTGGTAATTGGGTAGGCGATTATATCAATTTTAATGAGGTGTCTTGTTATTTCGATATATAGGTGTGGTGTTTTCATGCTTCTTTACAATTCGAAAACTGGCTAAAGCTCAACGAACCCCACAAATTGAGGGCACTTGCAATTAGTATCATCCATATACAGTTTTTTCTTTAATCGAATTAGAAGTAACCTTTAATTAGTAATATCTAGTTGTGCCTTAAAAATTAAAATTAAAAAATAACTTCTAGTACAAGACCACCAACTGTTAATTTCCAAATTAGCAATTATAATATTGGGATTAGTTACATGAACTTAAGGCTGCATCTGCTGGTCATGTAACGTATACCTTATATTGATTTATTAATCAGAAATACATTCCATGCAATCGTTGTAAATAGGGATTATTAATCATTTAATAAAAACTCTTCAGTTCACTATTATTGTTCACATTGTACAGGTCTGTTATTTATTGCCCAAATCTCAAAAGCATGTTTGGTATTGGCCGCACAAACTATAAACAATTTCGTTTTCATTAATAGATTATATATTACGTCTCATGTATGTACTGGTAGTAATAAATTTTAAGTATCATATTTATAACTTATTACTGTGATATGAAAACCTAAAAGAAACTTAAGTGACTTTGGTACGTTCATTAAAACGCATTCTTGTTTCATTACTCAGCAATTTGTTAAACTTCTCTTCGTATTTAGCAAGGACACCTGTTCAAAGACATTTTATTTAAACATATATACATATATTGAAGTGGATTGCAGCGAGAAAGCTTTGCAAAATGATTTAGAGCGACATTTATTATTTTTTGCTTTGTCAACTTTTATTTAGGATAATAGTAAATAAGTCAGATTTTGTTTATTGTTTCTTCATTGTTCGCACTCTACAAGTAGAACGGAGATGAATCTTTATGTAAAGATTTAATTTTCTATTAGAATAACACAAGTTTCTTTATAATTCAGTTAATTTAGATTTTAATAATGAAAACAGCTAGCTTAAGATTTGAATAATAAAAATGCTAAGATTGGAATTTTATTAAATACGAGTTTTTAAAAAGCACGTCAAACTCGCTCTTTAATAGAAAAAGAATACCCACTGGAAAAAAGGACATTTTTTCTTTTCACTTTTTGTACAACATTCGCAGATTGGAAGCACTTTTTCTAAATTCCTTGCTTCCACGTATTTAAAACATTGACGCTTTCTTCCTCTTCAGCAAAATGAAAATTGTCTGGAACATCGCCATTACGATTCAACAGCACTGAAAAGCCGTTGCATTCGTCTACCATCAGATTGAATTTTCTCCCTACACAGTAGAGAGAAGTATTAGGCTTATTAGCTAATTCTTCCGTCACTTGATGTATTTTGTTTACAGATACTTTTAACGGTAGGAACGTTTAATTTTTTCTTGTGTGTCTTCATAATCTTTGTGAATTCTAACCTTTTTGTTTCAAGACTTTACAGGAACACAAATTGAACGTCATTAGGATTCCAAGTTTTTCTTGGTATGTGATTCAAAAGTTTATCCACACTCAGCTGAAATATATCACATTTTGGAAAATCAGACTTTTTTCTCAATAATGAAGATGGAGAATGTTGCTCCTTACCTGGTTGGTATTTTTCCAATCAGGCAATAAGTACTGTTTGGAGTCAAAAATATTAGAACGGTAAGATGATATGAAAGACATAGTTCTTGTTCAATTCTTCCAGTCTTTGCAACATATGGTCTTTAACTATTACTGATTTTGTACCGGCATCCTTTGGTGACGGTCTCATATGACTAAACCACATATGATGAAAGGGGTTCCCCAAGAGCGTTTTTAGAAACATGGCCGATTAGCTTTTGCTGAGTTGCACTCTTTTCTAACAAGAACTATCTTTTTACCTGGGTCATCGGTGAGCTTGGTTTTGTCAATATTCCATATGTTTGTAGTAGGTACTATATTCTTTACCTATTTGCCCAAATTTTCAATACAATTTCTCAGTGCAGTTTTGTCTATTCTAGCTCTAGTGCGTTTAACGCTTTTGTCAAACCATTTTTAAAGTCTAGGCTGTGTGCATAAAAAGGCCTTCGCCTACTCACAGACAACAAAACTATTTCAGAATATTTAACTTGTCTTGTACATAATATACAGTGATTCTTTTACATTTACAGAAAGTACAGTTTACAAGTTTTCTTTATTATTACAGAATACAGGCCGTTTGCCTGATTTCTTTTCAACTTATTTAAAATAGTCTTTCTATGCTAAGGTAGGCACAAGAGAACTTGGAGTCAAGACAATACAAAACCAGCAATACAGGAAGTAATGGTAGCTGCAAAGAAATATAAATGCAAGGATCGTGCAAATGCGCTGCAAGAAGAATCACAGGTCTCTCTTAACCCCAGACTATAGTGGTTTGAATTAACATTTAACCCTGAGTTAGAAAATCAACTTTGCAGCATGCGATAGATTGCCAAAAACGAAGTTTGTTTTAGTTTACAATTTGGCAGAAACTTTAAAATTCCAGTACAGATCAAAAAAAGAATGCAGAACTGGCTGGGAAGGATTTTTTTGTGCTTTTAAAAAACAGGAGCCCCATACAGTATTAAGGATATCCGAAGATGCAAACATAATGCAAGTTACAGGATTCAATAAGGCAAAGTCTGATCAGGGTACGGCCAGCTTTCGAAACTCCAAGAGTAGTTTTATTTTCTTGGTTTGCAGATTTATAATGCAGATGATACAGGAGTATCGACCGTTCATAAAAACGCTAAACGTAAGTGGAAAAACTTATTTTAATAAAAAATTGAATTGAGGATTGTCATGAATGCCACTGGCCGTTTTATACAGTGTAGGATTAGAGCACCGAAATACGAAGAAATTTTTTGACGGACCCTTCTTTTATTTGGTATGTATCTTGGACAATAATATGAGTGCCAGCACGTTTTGTTAACTCTCAGTAAGCCTTTTTGTCAAGTCTGACTTTGAATTCATGCTTCTTTTATTTTTCCAAGATGAACAAAAATAGTCGCCTAGTGATAGGAGTTCCACCAAAAAGCGGATAAATGAATGCTAACATAATCGCTCTTGCTCTTCACACTATCCGTAGGTTTCAGCCACTTAATCGGGTGTCTTGTAAACTTTTTAAGCACGTTTATGAAGCGACGGGTGCATTGAGGTTACGTCAAGATTCAAGAGCCAGATTATCCGACTCTGACGTCGGCGTCGTTGAACTGGTTCATACAGCATTTACCAAAGCTGCCAGTCTTAAAATAACAGAATGACTTCTGATGCACTGACATTTATTTTTTTAACTTCAATATATTTACAGATCTTGACTTTCCACCTGATGGGGTGATGATTAGTGAGGGATTAGGATTAGAGACATCCAGCGGAAATAGGGAAATTTAGGTTTAAAATTAGGGATGAGGAGGGAAATAAAATTCAGATCTATACAGATGGGTCTAGAATGAAGAATGGATAAGTAGGTGCCGCGTATGTAATATACAATGAGGATAGGAAAATAAAAAGTAGGAAATTTAGATTAGGGGCATGGAGCTCCATATTTCAATGCGAGCTCCTCGCCATGAGGGGGCACTAAAATTCATTAGCGATAATGATTTTGCGTTTGGGAAATTGGTATTAATGGCATTGGGGGGTACGAAAAACTCAACTAGTCTGCAAGTAGAAAAATGGCAGGTATACAAAGAGGTAGTGGATGGGGTTAGGGTGAGGATAAGATGGGTTGAGGCTCATGTTGAAATAGAGGGGAATCGGAGGGCAGACAAGCTAGCTAGACAGGCAGCCAGAGAAGAAGGGGCCGATGCGGTGTTGGACACCGTCCCCCGAACATTAGTTAAGAGAAGGTTAAGGGAAAGGGTAATAGAGTTATGGGCTGAGAGATGGAGTCGCGCCAACTTAGGTAGGTTAGCAGCTAAGTTTATTCAGAGTAGTGAGATAAAAGCTAGGATAGGAAAGTTAAATAGGGATATAGTATAATTAATCACGGGGCACGGGAATTTTAGGGTATACTTAGTAAAAATAGGAAAAATAGCCATAGAAGAGGTAGAATGTGAGTGTAGTGAAGGGGAGGAAAATGCTGAACACGTGCTTTTTAGGTGTAGGTTAGAGAGACGGGCAAGAGATGAAAGGGATAAAAGGTTAGTTATGGTAGGATATAGATGGCCACGAAATGTCAAAGAGATAGGTAGGTTGAGTAGGGTAGTAGAATGGTGAATAGAGTTTAGAAGATTTGCAAAGAAAGTGGAGAGGCTAAAAGTACCAAGAGAGATTTCGGCTTTATGAATAGGTAAATTAGGGTAGATAGCTGAGGGGGGCCACATCGCTCCAAGAATCTAACCTATAGAGCTCGCGCCCGCCGTAGACCGCTGTCCAACTGCCTCGCCCGAGTAACAGAGCTGCAATAGGGCTTCTATGAATGCAGAGCCTTTGGCAAAGGAGCCAACTGCTTCGCCCAGCGTAATTATACGGGCCCTCTTACGTAAATACTCTAGCACGCCTAGCGATAACCAAAGCCGCTCGGGTCAGCTGACAGAAGACGGGCGAGAAGCATCGGGGAAGAGCAACCGGGGTTGGTGAATGGGCGATGGGGATGGTGTCGGCGGCGGCTTGAGGGCCGGGGTTGGGGGGCGAAGAAGGGAAGCACTAATAGGGTATAAATAGGACAAATAAGGTAATAGGGTAAATAGGGTAAACAGGGGGAGTAGGGAAGGTAGATGATTAGGGATAATTAGCATGGTAGTACATTAGGACCCATCCGATATAATTTAGCTTAATAGCAAAACAAGAACGGAAGGCAAAATTGTGAACAACATTAAGGTGCGTCTGTGCAGTTCGAATAAAATGTACTGCTCGTGCTGTTAGGTAGGGAAGGATCAGAGAGAGAAAGAGCGGGCAAGGTCTGCTATTGGTAAGCGAACGGGGTTCGCGGATGGAACCAAGCTATCATCATTTAAGTAGGTTGTTTTTGAAAGATAATGTCGCGCATTAACAGAGGATGTAGTACCTTATGGTGGAGCAGCAGTCATGCAACACTAAATTCAAATGACGGGGTGACAAAAATTTTACAGATCAATTGAGCGAACCTGACAAGCCAGTTTTTGTTCATCAAAAGTGCCAATATTCAACCTTCGACTTGTAAGATTACGGAGGTTTTGCCATCGACGAATCACTTGTCATTTTGATGATGAGGAACCGAACAGTTAAGTTGTGATTAGATCTTGTGGTATGAGTCAGATAATGTTACAAAAGATATCACAAACGTGATTAAAATTTTGTCACCTTTATCAGATGCATCAAAGAAAATAATAATATCATTACCCTACAAAAATGAGTTAATAGAAAAACAAAAAGAAAGAAAAAATGCGCCAAAGACATAAAACAACGTGAAGACGTTACTAAAGGAAAGAATTCTGTATCTAATAGTTTGATAACGGATCGGAAAGCATAATTATTTGTGAGAAAACTTTGTGAAAGAAATACGAGTTTTCAAGCTTTGTGTCTAGACAGTATCGCATTTGCCCTGTAGTATAAATTGCCGAAAGGAATCAAGGGATATTCAAAAAAAAGATACATTGGTAAGATTCGTGAAATATTTCTTATGTAATTTATACTGTTACTGTATATTTGCTTTGATCATGGTAGTAGTGCAATGATGCGCTTTGTCTATGTCTTATTTGTCTCTTTGTCTTTGTTTTTGATTGGAAGAAAGTAAACCTCGTAAAACCCTTTTCGTTGATATTGCTTATTTAGGTTTCCTCGGGCGCTAGGTACTTTATGTAGGGTTAAAACTACCAAACTGTTTGTCAAGGCAGCTTAGTAAAAGGATAGAAATTTAAGAGTCAATAATGCTAAAAAAAACTCAAAATTTTATTAAACTTAATTTATTAAATCTTTTACAAAAAGTAAATAAAAAGAGAAAATGATGTGCATTCGGTTGCGGAAGCACTCGACATATATCACCAATGAAGCTGATTCCATGACTGTGACGGTTGTATGCAGCCAGAAAGAATTAAATGTGCCTACCACAACGACGTCTTATATCAGGGAAATTGCGGTGATCTCCGCTACACAGTATAGTGCGCATAAGGGTAGTATAATATAATAATTTTTATTGGGGAAATTTTTATTGCATTTTTAGTATACTCAATGGAAATTTGACGAATGCATTAATGAATTCCAAATGTGAGATCGTTTTTCTACGGAAATTATAGCCATTAAAATTGGTTAGTTCTTCAAAATAAATTCGTATAAAGTGCGTCAGTGCAAGGTGACTTCTGCACTGAAAATTCTTTATCTGACGCATTTCAAACATTTAAAGATGTGGTGATAAAATTCCTTCGTTCTTGCATTAAGGCAACCTAGCCGTTGTACGCGCATAACTTGGAGGGCGCTTGGGGCTTCACAACGATCATCGAGTAAAGCAAGATCGTAAGTCGTAAGGTGTTACGTTCGCGCGTGCTTAGAGAGAAACACGATAAAAATGTAAATCTTTGTGATCAATCGCAAACTATTGTGTGCACCATTAAAGTTATCTTATTGTAGTAAAAATACAAAATTGTCCTAATTGAATAATACGTAATAATGAAACTGCAGCTTTAATCACGATAAATCAGCAATATCTTTTGAATGTTTTGTTTGAAAAAAAGGTTTTGTCGAACATCTAACTTTTTTGATGAAATATTATTAAACATCTTTTGGAGTATAAGATCCTTAATATATCAGCCCTGTGTAAATCCACCTAATGGACAGGTTAATCATGATATAATTTACCTAATTTTGTGTTTGCGAATGTGTGTGTCAGTATTTAGATTTAACAGTACACGTAGGCCTGCAGTAGGTTTTGGAAATAAAAAATCTTGAATTTATTGATTTGAATTGAATTCAGTATACTCTTAAACAGAGTAGGCTTATATAGTCGCTAAGAGCGTTTTATAAACCACCCAACTTGCTTCAATTGGACTAGTTTCCTCCACATAACGACAAATTAATGAACGCGTTGTAACTTCTCAAAAAGTTAATTAATTGTTGGTTTTTTATTTAAAATAAATCTTGTATTAATATATTAACATTACCTAAGTAAAAAACATCTTCGTAAGTAAAATGGATCAAACTCTTTTCTGATTGAACTTATTTAAACAATTCATCCGTGTCACAAAGAAAACAAAAATGGGTAATTGTGAAATGTAGAATGTCACTCACATCTTGACCTTCTAATACCAACTGTATCAGGTGCAAAATGTCACCTGAGAATACTATACATCGAAACTTTGCATTGGAATAGACTAGAGACTAGACAAGCTAACATATTTTGTTCTCGCTTTTAATCAAGAAATGTCGTGTTTCTAGTCAAATAAGTTGAAGCCCCTCCCTGTTTGACAGTAAAGGATAACAGACACTGTTTGAAAAACAGTGGAGTATACAATCTTTGTTTTCAGTAGACTAATTACCTATATCGATATCAAAAACTAGTTAATTAAATATGGAAAAACGATTTTTGAAATTAAAAGTTATTAATTATTACCTCGCTCGGTCTTAATGAAAGCTAAATCCTTTTTCTGTTAATTAACTAAATTCTTATTTTCAAATTCAAGACCGTGTAAATAACTGCAATCAACGTTTTAATTTGTAAGACATTGCACGCACACGTTACGTTAATAACAGGTTACGACTTAATTATTGTTTTAAGAAGATTAGAAATCGATCGAAAATGTAGGGTAACTCAATTTTCTTTAAAAAAATCGCCAATGTTCAAACAAGAAATCAGATCCCGTACCTATAAAATACTGTAAATGCACGCATGATTAATTTTTATGTCCGTTAAGTAACATAAAACCAAGGATTGTATGTACGGCATAAAGCATTATCCAGTTACACTGTCCTAATTATTATCGTACCTTTATTTTTACTTGCTTGATCAAAAATAATTATTTTTCACTTTTATCAGTGATTATAATGAAGGTCTTTTTGTACGTCATTCAACACCGAAATACCCAAACGGAGGTTTCTTTATATCTTTGCATTACATATTAACGAGATGTTCTGCTTACTCCTTTTGCTATATTTTACCATCGGTAAGGTGTGGCGTTACATTTTTATTATAACCTGGAGCTTATAACAATAAATAATTGGCAGAAAACATATTGCTCCAGTTTTAATCTCGTCCTTGAATACAATGGTAAAAGTACAATAACGAGATTACTCATTTTAACAACTTTTTTGTAAAATACGTACGATTGTAAGTTTACTCGTTGAAAATATTATTTTACTTTAAGATACGATAATAAATTATTCATAATAAACTTTGTGCTTGTCAGTGGATGAACAATCGACAAAAAATTTAATGTCTTTGACAAAAAATTAATCATTTAACAGGTATTACTTATCACAATAATATACCGAACAGATCTTGTAGCCTAACTAAAGAACTGGAAACGCACTACCTACGACATGTCGAGAGACACTGATTAATAAGACTACCTGACTTGAGAATGTTGTTAAATCTATTTCAACGCCAAAAGAAAAATGTTTCAACCAAAAAACTATCAAACGGGAAGAGAAAACTGTAAAAACTAGCTTTAGAAAAGTGTTAATTTTTTTATTTTATTTTAAAAGAGAATAACCTCTAGAAAGAATAGACAGTTACAAAGGCTTATATAGTGTTCATAAGTGTTTTAACTTCATGAAGTCTTTAAGCCATTTTTACATACTGGCAGTCTACTTTACTTACACCTGTAACAGATTTTACTACATTTTGTCGATTTAATTGTGTTCGTTTCTAGTCGACGCTCATCTTCCTTCTGCTCATTCTTCACTGGTTTTTGTGTTGTATGTTTTGTCTGAGACCATGTAGAGTATTTTCCATTACATTTGTTTTCCCAGATGTTTAGGAATCTTAAAAGAGCAAACTCATTGCCAGAAAGAATTGCTTGAAGAGCTGTACTGGCTTTAGATCTTTTTTTAAATGCATTCAGCTATCAGTTTTATTTCAACTTTTCGAGCTTCAAATAAAATGAGGAGTAAAACTAGCACTTTTAAAAGAATCCGAATTCGTAGCAAAGATCAAGTGAATGGCAGGTTCTAGTTCTCGTCGCTCATTTCGCAATTCTGATTTTGATAGTACGTGAAGCTTTGCTGTGGTTGCTGATGTGATTTGATATTTCTCATGTAGCTTTTGGCATTCTTTGATTTCTTCGTGTTAGAAAACAGCTTGTTTACCTGTCTTCAACTGATATCTATCCTAAAGAGACGAGTTTCAAAATGAACGATAGTCTAGACTTTTTGGAACTTAACGGATGCACGTAATACTCATAATATATTTTCAGCTTAGATTATATCAACAGAAACCCGGAAACTTCTTTTAATTGTCAAACATCACTTGTTCACGTTTTTACTTTTTCAGTGTAATGGTAGTAGTAAGTCATACAATGCAACAATCAAAGCGTTGACTGTTTAAATAGAGCTACAAAAACTATTAGTAAACTAACAATAAATTAAGTTCTTATAATTTTACACTTTTAGAGATTTAGTGAAACTCAAATTGTTGTTAATACAATACCTTCAATAAGATAACTAAAAAACGAATTCAAACTCATTAGACAATAAAACGTTTAGAGATATAGATAAGTGAACTCTTAATTAACTAATGTTCCTTAACAATCAATCAATTCAAATTCTTAAAAACGTCAAACAAATTACGGTATGCGTGCAGAAAAGAGCTTCTCATTAACTTGTGTCCTGTCTGTAACTAATGAACAGATTATATCGATGAACCCGGCTCCATTTTAGGGATAATAAATATTTTGTTTAATAGAATTCTTCAATAGATATATTGAAGGTGTGGTCTTCTTAATCAACATCATAACTATGTCAGATATTCTTCAAATTAGTTTAGAATTTTTTCTGAAAAACGAATTCTCCGGTTTGATAATTTATTTACTTACCTAATTTGGTTTATGTAAAAGATTATTTATTTATAGTATACCGCTTATTAGTTAAACATGTTTCTTCGAAGAATTGTCAATAAACAACCTTAATAATGAGTGTCTCCTAATTTAGAAGGCTTTGAAAATAATTTGGAAAGATTTAAAATTATAACTTAAAAAGGAATAAAAGAAGTTAAATAAAAATAATTCTAGATAAGCAATAACAATTTCAAATAATAATAATAATAAATCAAGGGTTCTTTTTGTTGCCTTTTCTACCTCGAAGCTCTTTCCGTCCCCTTGATCGTTCCATAATATCAACAACATTAAGACTAATAAGACATTTTTTATTCACAATTAAACTTCTGTTCAAAACAGCAATATCGCCACAATCGCAACTGTGTTAGTGACAAATGCAATCAAATTGCTAACTAGTTTGCTACTAAAACAATTACCATCAAAATAGTCAAAAACAAATATTCCTAAAAGGACAAAGATTACGATGAGATTAAGAAGTAATTGAATGGAAATTGCTTCTATTAGTTTCCTGCAACCATTAAGGGAAATAAAAAACTCTAATTACGCATTAGTACAAGTCGGTCTTGGCCCTTCATAGACTTTTTCAAAGAAACTACGCAATAATACAAGTTGAACTTTCTTTTATTAATTTTCTCAAATAATCATTCACCTTTTTGAGAATAGTACCCAAAATCTCCTATAATTTGCTCATAAAAACATGAATACTTAAGTTAACTTTTAATTTCCATTATCACCTTCAAAGTAGTTACCTTGGGCTTGAATCCAACGATTCCAGCGACTTTCCTATTTTTGAAAGCACTCACGGAAGTCTTCAGGCTTTAGTGTGTCCAGCATCTGCTACGGTTTCGCTTGGATCTCTTCAATGAAGTCAAAACCACGTCCTTTCAACTTGTAAAAATCGCACGGAGCCAGATGAGGCGAGTACGGGGATGCGGAACGGTGGTCACGTTATTTTTTGTCATCTTTTGCGATCATTTCGGGAGTTGTATATGATAACGGCCGACCCAGATGTTTGTCATCTTTCGCCGATTCCCGACCTTCTTTAAACTGCTTAAACCGCTTAGATGTTGTTGCTTGACTTAAAGCTTGGTCGCCAAAAGCCTTTTGATGGGTTTCAGCTGCAGTTTTCTTGAGCTTAAAGGAATTTTAATGCAAATTCTTTGCTCTTTGACATCAGTCATTTGCACATTCACAGAAGCACAAGAAAACGGTGTAGAAAAACAAACCACGTGTACTCAGTTGACAGACTAATGGTTGAAACATACATCAAGCATCAAAACTTTGTATCACTACGTGTTTACGCGGGATATTTGGATTCTGGGGAATTCTGGGTAGCACCTCGTATAAAAACACAGGTCGGATTTCTTCTTACGTTAACTGTCTCAAAAAAACTATACACGTATACGGGTTGGATAGCGTTCATTATGCGTGAATACATATTCATCTTTGTCTTCTTTCTCTATTAATCTTTTCAAAGAAAGTATGCACATGCACGGGTCTATTAACCTTTATAAAATATTAGGCTTCAACTTCAAACGTTGCAGACTTTGTCCATCTTTAACTTGTTTAAGAATATTATACATGAACACAAATACAACTTTGTTCTCTCTCTGAGAACACCCCGATTAGTACATAAAACTTTTATATTTTATGTAGACAACCACCCCGAAATTTGGCCTACCATCAAGCTTTACACTTCGCTTCCAACGGAACGCCACAGGGCTCCACCCTACATTATTCCACTTGCAAGTGTTCAGGATTAGGCTTCGTCTTCTCCCTAGCGACCTGCTGTGGCTTACAATTGAGCTTTGCCCTACAGTGGCCTGACGTTAAGTTTTGTCTCACACCAGGACACCTGCTGTGGCCCAAGTTTTTTATCTTTATTCTTTACCAGGCCACCTATAGCGGCCGAAAGTGAAGTTTTACTCTACAATACGCCACCTGCGTTGGCTCAGAATCAGGCATCACCTGTCCAACCTTCGATCGTCTTATGCAAATACAACTTTGTTCTCTATTAACCTTACCTTCTTGAAAGACCCATGCACAAAATAAATCAGGCTGTTCCCTTTATTAATTCTCTCGAAATAACTATGCACAAATATAACATGTCAGATCTTACTTTTAAAAAGACCTTTCAGAATACAAACACGGGTTAGATTCTACCTTCTAACATGCCACTTATCCTCAATTAACTTTTAGAGAACTCAACATAAACACCGGTCGACCTCCGTTCTTTAATAGGCCACTTGTGTTTGTCAAAGATTAGGTTTTGCAATCAATTATATTTTTTAAAAAGCTGACTACAAATACGTGTCGCGCTCCTCTGCCCCTCCCACAATTAACCTTTTTAAGAATGCTAAACAGGAGCACAGTCGCGAAATTTGCTTTCTAATGGGAAATCTTTGTCTTTGATTCTCCTTCTGAAAGAAGCTGAGTATCTACACTGATCAGCTTCCACTTTTTATTAACCTTCTTAAGAAAGCTAAACAGAAACACGGTAGCCAGATTATCAAGTTTTACCCTCTATTAACTTTTTTCAAAGAGCTACATGCGAATATCGATTGGGTTTGCCCTCCAAAGAGCTACCTGCGGTAGCCAAACGTCGAGCTTTGCCCTCCATTAGCTTTCTTAGGGATACCTACGGTAGCGCAATGTTGGGCTTTATCTTCCGTTAAAATACTTCAAAGAGCTAAATATGTACACGGGTCGGACTCCACTTTCCAAAGGCCATCTGCAGTAATCAAAGACCGGGCTTTACCTTCCATTAAGCTTCGTAAGAGAGCTGAGCAAGAACATAAATCGGACTCCGTTTTCTAACGGACTACCTACGGTAATTACAATGTCAGGCTCTACTCTCCATTGACCTTCAGTTAAATACAAACACATAGACTTTTTTCTCAATAAAAAGTATACCTTCTTTTTAACTGTAACGGGTTATCCAATAATTCTTTCTTCAAAAGCGATCAAGGAAAGCAAGATCGACAGTTATAGCGTGTCAAGCTTTGATTTGAATAATCGTATCCATCGGTTTAAGAAAGTTAAGTTTGATTTGCTAGAATTGTAAGCAGACATTTTACATACATTATTGCAGCGGCGTCGCTAATAATTTGGCGACCAGTGTGCTAAGCTTTTCAGTGCGTCCCAACTATAAAAGAAATTAATGTGACGATTTTCATTTCTGAGAACACCCCGATTAGTACATAAAACTTTTATATTTCATGTACACAGCCACCCCGAAATTTGCCCCACCATCAAGCTTTACCCTTCGCTTGCAACGGAACACCACAGGGCTCCATCCTACATCATGCCACTTGCAGTGGTTCAGAATTAGGCTTCGTCTTCTCCCTAGCGACCTGCGGTGGCTTACAATTGAGCTTTGCTCTGTAGTGCTCTGACATTAAGTTTTGTCTCACACCAGGACACCTGCTGTGGGGCAATTTTTATTTTTACTCTTTACCAGGCCACTTATAGCGGCCTAAAGTGAAGTTTTACTCTAGAATATGCCACCTGCGTTGGCTCAGAATCAGGCTTCACCTGTCCAGCTCTCGATTGTCTTATCCAAATTTGCTCTTTGCCCTTTACCAAACCACTAGCGCTAGCCTAATAACTGGGCTTGCCTTCAACAAGGTTACCTGCAACGGCTCAAACCAGAGTTTTAACCCACAGCAGGCCACTTGCAGTGGCTTAAGATCAGTATTTATCCTACAACAGGACACCCAGGGCAGCCCGCAATTAGGTTTTGCTCTCTATCAGACCATCTGCGATCCAGGATTGCGTTCCATCTTTTTCTAAGCTATCTGTAGTGACTGAAGATTGAGCATGAGCTACAGTCGGGCTTTATCATAATATAGATAATTTATGACGACGCCTCTGCGTTATTAAATGACTATTCTTATTTAAGTATTGCACTATTTACTTACAGTTTTGATTTTGATTATTTTTCTATAATAACAGGAAGAGTCACGACCTCTCTGCCCTTTGCTCCAATAGGCACTAATGGAAGCCGCTCCTTTAACGTTCTTGAGAGAGCTAAATAACGACGGGCGGTGGTGCCCAAATCTTCTTAGCACCACTCTTCCACCACTACTAGCAATCAATTTCCTATTGCGATACCACCCTTTGCTTTTGAAATATTCCATAAGTCGATCATCAACTATCGCTAATGTTTGATAGTCGTAGATTGGTAGATGCGTCGAGGCTACCTGTAAACTTATCTTAATCTTGAAACATGATTGCAGTTACGAAGCACATAACCTTTAACTTGTAAATGTTGATGTCGGTTAATCAACTAGATAGTTACTGAATTAATCCCAACGTTCTGGTAGTTAACATTTGACCGGCTCTTCAGAATTTTGGCGTTTTCAACGTTTTAGCAATCGGAAAACTACGAGACCATTTACCCTAAATAAAACGCAAAAGAAACAAAAGTTTGTAGTTAAAATTGCAAATTGTGTATGAATAATCGAACAAACTTTTACCAATAAGAACCTACTTTGTGTAACAAATCGAATACTACATAAACGGTTTTCAGCCTAAACCAACTCTTATGTCGTTAAAATTACAGTATTCGATGTTACCCAAAACAAAAATCGCAAGAACAGTTGAAAATACGTTGATTCGCACTTAAAGGAACAGATATAACACCTGCAACTAATAAAGTCTTTTTAATTAAACTATAAATCATCAAGTTACAATTATTTGTTAGAAAGATCGTCTCGTTAGGTGAAAACACCATTATAAGCCATATGAATCATTTTTGCTAAAACCGCATAGAATAAAATTGAAAATATGCACTGAATGATCGGATTTTGTGGAAAATTAAACTTCAGAATTTAAAGTCGAATGAATGGTTTTCATTATTCAAGCTAGGGAATATCTTAAAATGAATAAAGTCGTAATAAGTGTCAAGGCATTATAACAAGTTAACACGTTCATTACAACGTGCATTAATAAAGGGTGATTAGTGAACTGGGATTTGTTAGCATAAATACTATCGAATAAAATAGAAGTATTTAAGAAACGATAAGAATGGTTTACTAAATTTTTCTTGAAAAAGCAGACATCTACGAATGATGACTGGATTAGAAAGTTCCACCTAATTCAGTTTATATTTGATATTAATTAAATACTCGTTCTTGATTTATATTTTAACAAGCCACATATGTAGTTTGTTTCTTATTCAAAAACTCACATGCTAAGAGAGTTGACCAGGATGAGTTAAATAAAACAGACAGTATTACAAATAGGTATTTATCTGAAGAAGTTTAGTTCAATTTTTGTACCTTTCAAATTACTCACCGAACTTTCTTTGGATGAATGTTTACTCGTGGATTGCGCTTAATAAAAAATACTATAATATAAAAAAAAGATAGACGTACGACAATATTTCTAGAAATATCAATCTGTTTAATCGTTGAAGTCGATCTTATAAATAAAACGATCAAGAGCTAACTTCCGCCCACCTGAGTGTAACCTGCAATTTACGAGAGACTGAAATCATTTAACATGCCTTAACATGAATATATGTATACTGAATATATTACAAAACCTACCCATAAACTAAACCACAGCACAGTCTTGCTGCTCTATTTTATTGTTTTTTATTTCCTCTTCTACTCCCCACAATAATTTTATTTCGTTCTTCTAGCAGGTGTTCTTGGAATATTAAACAAATACTTTCAGTATAAAGCATAAGAAAGGTAAAGAATTTCTAATACTATGTAAATATCAACATTTGCACGTAAAACTTTTAAATTTAATATATTGTAGTGTAGTGTTTTACCGATACTGCAGAAAAAAGCAGACGGTGGTCATCAGCACGAGTCGGGTCACAAGTTCACGTGTTAGTTAATATTACTTGAAATACGAAACAACCGGAATCTGATACGCTGGCACTGCGACTTTATGTAATTAGGAGATAAAATATTCGAATAAGAAAAGAAATAGCTACTTGTCTTTAGTTTAGATTTTACGTGTATCGAAAGCTAGTTTGATTTTATGTATAGTTTACAAATGTGTCCGATAATGTATGCGCATATTTTACAAACCTACACCGTGTATTGACCACGGATGAATGGAAGATGATACCTCAGATGTGTTTGTTATTTATCGATTTGCTGAGGTACCTACAACAGTATAATATGTACAATTTACCTATTTAACTGTAACGGTGTTACCTTAATTGAAAATACGTTGAGCAAACCCAAGAGGTGTAGTTTCTTGGTAGAGAAAAATCTTTTTTAGTATTTCTTTTTAATAAATGGCACTACCATTACGTAGATGTTGTTAAAGCCCTACATGCTTAAGTATACAGGGTGTTCCAGATTTGACGGTTTCATAAATAGTTTTTTGTTCACAAGGTGATATGGCAACAATACCATCTTGCTATCAGAAATATTAACTTATTCTTGAGAAAAAATATTAACTGAAATAGAGCCTTGATCCGAAATATCAATTATGTGGTTTGATTCCCACATGAAATCTAATTCTTTCTATAATATGTACAGATAATAACATAACTCTAATTACTGTTTATTATATATTCAGAGGAAAATTCAAGAATTCTTGCTTATTACTACCATTTTACTGTTTGGTATTAGAATAGTATTCCTCCAATTTGCATCCATCTACGGATTTTTCAGTTTTTCAAACATTCATTTTTTCAAATCCGTTGCGTTGATAATGGTTTCGCTATAATAATAGGATGGACCGTGTTCGATTGCCAAGAGTAAGAAGTGCCTGCTAGAATCTTAAGAGCATTATCCAGAGCGCTTGAAATTAGTTCAAATGTATCTCAGTTATTTCTGAATATTTTTTGATGGGGTTTTCGCGAAAAACTTTGTTGTTATTAGTAGAGCGGCAGTCTTTCTTTAAAAATCATGATTATGTTAATTTAAAATAAATTAAAAATTACCTTTTAGAAAAAATAAACTAAGTCCGCCGTTCATTTTAGAATGGAACGGATATCTGTGAAAGAATTATAGAATACAAACTAATATTAATTATTTAAAATAAGAATTACAATTAAAAAGCTATCGTATTGTATAGTGGCGCCGGTGATTGCAAGAAAAGCTTACACGTCAGTTTGACAACGCTGTCTTTCTACATCAGGTAGTTATCTAAAAGTAAATGTGGTAAATGCTCCCACTTTTACCTCGAGCAACTAAATGTGCCTAACCCTAAACGCACTGCCATAAACAATCTGTAAGATGTATAATGACAATAGAAAACAGCTACGCAGGGAATCCCTTAATTTCTGGATACTTTGTATTCACCCGAGTTCAAGACGGACAACAAAAAAGTTTAGTTTTACTGTCCATTGATTAGAAAAGTATTTGCATTGATAAAAAATAAAAGGATAAAAAACAAAAAGTTAAAATACCCTAGTGAATTAATTCGTGTTATTAAAAGAAATGAAAATTATTACAAGAAATCTTTTCAATCAAAGCATTTAATTTGTAAAAACAAACCCCAAGATCTTGTCACTATTTTTAAATCTCTTAGTTCAGAATTTCCTGGAACATGTTTTTTCTGGAGGAAGTATAGGTCTTTATAGGGCCATAGGTGTTCAAAAATAAATAAAAACAATAATTTACGAAACAGACACTCTTTGTACGTTAAATTAAGAAGATCAAGTGCTATGAATACAACATAGGAACCAGCAACCGTTTAATCAGATAAAGCTGAAGAATTATTCAATAATGCTGTTAGAGAAGAACATATTCAAGATACATATACTGAATAGTGCAGCCTTAGCTACACTAGAAATACCTGTTACAATTCATCTTTCACCTAATAGGTCTATTGAGTCTTTACCTCTGCTTACCTCTACACCGATGAAGTCTAGCTCACAATATTTCACATTACAACGTAAAGCCGAAATCATTATTTTCTTTGAGATTGCAAACTGAAGAGAGTACCTCATCATTCAACTCTACGAATTATCTAGTAAAAGAGGATTTTGATAACGAACCTGATTGCAACATTAATAGAGAAACTCTCGATATACCGGATGTACTTCAAAATGTTTCTGGTTCAGATCGTAATATAATCTTGCCAAGACAGTCTCAGAATGTTCTGAACAAAGTTACTAAGGGAAAGTACAGTAACTGCACTATTGAAGAAGGTAGTTTTATGATAGCCGAGAAAGTTTGGAATGCCATTTACGGCGGACACAAACTCAAAAGTGGTTACTACACTTATGTTCTTAGAAATCGTATCAGAAAATATGTAAATAAATATCTGTTAGATAGTGTTTAAAAGTGTGAAACCCTGGCAGACTCTGTTGTAAGAAATCTAACTGTTAGCGTATGATAGTAAAGGGTACACTGTATTTTTCAGCCTAGTGCGAAAGTGGAACAGGCTGCCCCTCAAACACCATGCCGGTGTATTTACCTTCTGCGGTGAGTTTTACCTTGATAGGCTGTGTTGCAAACTAATTTAACTTTTACAGCTTTATAGTGAAGGATGGACCTCAATTTTTGAGCGTAATGTTCTTTAAACGCCCATTTTAATAGGTATCGGGTTACAGTCTTTAGTTTTGTATGTTTATGGTATTCGGCAGCCATGGGAGAATTGGTTGGTACTCGTGGTTGCTGGCTTCACGCTGGTATAATAAAATATATACCGTTTTTTAGTCTTACTTAACTACCTCTTTATTTTCCATCTTACATTCTAGTACATCATTTGTAACCGAACATGAAGCAGTCCAAAAACCACAACCATTTCAACCAAAAGGTAGACGATTGGTAGACATAGGTTATCTTTTCGAACAAATCAGAAGCATCTCAAGACATACACTATTTGATTGCACTTTTGCTGATATAGATGTAATCAACGAAACAAAGCAGGACCTTCATAGCACATATTTATTTAAATGTAAAATGTGTCTAATTGAACAAAAAATAAGCCTATCTGACGAATCTAATGTCGTTTTCTCCAAATTCGTATAAATGTTTTGAATCAATTAGGCATAGTCCCATAAAAACACGTTAAAACTTAAAAATAAATAGCGTTAGTAATTACAGTGTCTAAAAAATTGAAGAAAAGAGAAGAATATAAAAATGTTAAAAGATTGTTCTAGTTATATTATTGTTATATTGGTTGTTACTAACCTTTGTTATGTTTAATATATTTATAATTATTGTTATATTTATACAGGATGTTAGGTGGGAGATGGCCTACATTTGGGACCTTTTACACTGTAAGAGATACAAAGTCGGTTAACTGGGCAAACAATTTGCTCATAAGCAGTAAATATCGAAACAGTTGCTCAACTGGACCGATTTCTCATAGCCTACCAGATATTAAGAAAAAACTGATTTCTTCCGAAATTTTAAAATCAATTTATTTTGAGAACCGCTAAAGTTACGAAAAATTCGTAAAGGAGTAAGTTGTAGGGTTTTATACGTAGAATATGATAATTATCCCCAAACGATTGTCAACTGTTTTACATCCGAGATATAGCATAAAGTTAATAGTTTTTTAATGTAATGAATAGTCGACACAAACTGTTTTAAAAAACAAAAGCAAACATTTAGTTGTTGATATAGTTAGTGCTACATAATACGGAATTTTTATCTATCAATAACACACCGACGTTCTAGAAAATGTTTGGCTCGGGTGTCAGTAGAACGCCTGTAGTTATATAAACCTAAAGATAACTGTAACATACCTTACATCACTGAAACGAGAAAAAAATAGGCTTTCTTTTGAGTCGAAAGTCGACTATTCATTACATTAAAAAACTACTAACTTTATGCTACATCTTGAATGTAAAGCAATTGACAATCGTTTGAGGATAACTATCATATTCTAAGTATAAAACCCTACAAGTTACTCCTTATGCTTTTTCCGTACCTTAAGCTGTTTTTAAAATAAACTGATTTTAAAATTTCGGAAGAAATCAGCTTTTTTCTTAATATCTGGTAGGCTACGAGAAATAGGCCCGACTTGGCAACTGTTTAGATATGTACTCCTCATGAGTTAATTGTTTGCCCATTTAACCGACCTTATATCTCTTACGGTTTAAAAGATCCCAATGCAGGCCATCTCTCACCTAACACCCTGTATATAATGTAAAATTTGTGGCGCAGTGCACGTGCTTTAGAAAACCAATTCAGTATTCAAGTATTACAAGTATTCTAATTAATAAATAATAAGTCTGATAATATTATAACTACAATTTAATACATAAGTTTGCAGAATTTATATTCTTCTATTTTTTGTATGAATCCTTAGTTATAAATTTAAAAATGAAAGTAAAAAGTAAAAACCACCAGTTACTCTCTTATTAGTTTCAGAACAGCATGATTAAATCAAATTAAATAACCAATTTTTAGGTAAACCGATTAATGATTAAAAATAAACATTGTTTTGTGTGCTTTCACGAGTTATAATAATATGTATAAAGATGACAGATATTTTATGGCAGTGAGAAATTACATAAAATAAATTTACTCTTGAATAAAAATATAATGCCTACATATGTATATTGTATGCTAAAAAATCATTCAACAATTATTTTAGAATATTAGGAAAAAAACGAAGACGAATGAACAGTTAATAAGTAGTGTATGTATTAAGGCCTGTAATATATTCGACGGGACCGAAAAGACCCAAAGCCACATGTTTTTCAACACTGTTGTCAAATTCTAGGCAAGTAAAATTGGTACGATTTCTAACGTTATACGCAGTGCATGCGACACTGCTACATGTTAGAATCTAGAAAGAAAAGCATGCAAACAGTTAGTCTGTGCTAAGTTCTAACGCAGAAGTGCGAATGTTGGCAGAAGCGGGAACACTTGGTGGGTAAACGGAGTTGGTCAGGTAGTGGATAATGCTCTTAAAAACTGACATTATAGTCAGGACATAATCCAAACAGGGACCTCCCTGGTTTTGTCCTATTCGATGCATCTTTCTACTCGTTTTGTCTATGCAGCTCAACTTTCCTTCTTGCTTGCAAAGCCAGATTTCGTAACTGTCCTTGTTACTTTCTTCTCTCTAATGCCTCTTTGACCATTTCGGCAGCCTTATGTTTCCTTGGTGTCTCTTAGAAACTTAACTGTGTTCTTTTATTATGTAATTGCACAGCCATTTTGTAGTTTTTTAAGATGAATGTATTCTTTTATTCTATATAGTTAGGGTGGCTTTCAAGCAGATCTTGCATCGCAATATATTTGCACTCTTAAAGCATTTTGTTCATGTTCCATTACCGATTTCAAGGCTATACTGATAGTAATTCCACCTGAAGCATTATACAGGTTCCGTCTAATTTCTCTTTTTTAGCTTCAAATAATAGCCTGCGTCTATACACGACAGCTGTTGAGCCAACTTTATTATCTGCGCTAGAGTATATTCCTTTGTTATTCTTCTAAGGCCAGATAAACCAAGTCTTTAGCAGTCACGAAGTGTTTGTATTCATCATTTTTTAAAACGAAAAGTGTTTGATTCAACTGGCTACACCGTTCTGAAGCATTTAGTAATGTTTCATAGAAATTATTTCTGAAGTGCATTCAATTCCTCAAAAATATACATAATCATTGGTCTACAGACACCCTTTTTTATATAACCATGACTTTATGCTTGCTGTACTCTATTTATTTTTATAAAAGTAGCCCTGTACCAATAGTCGCTTCTAAATATGTACTTAATGGTGCCCTGATTTTGTAATTCATTGTCTCACAAAATGATAGTTTGTTTCGATTCGGCCAAAACTGAACAAACATCTAGTATAATTCTTTAAAATCTTGAACCTCCTAGGCCAATTTTCCTTCAATTAATATCTCTTGATCATCGACGAAGTTCTGCATTGTTACTTTGTTCTTGGTACTCAAATTTCCAAATTTTCACATCAACTTTTCAAAACCAATCTTTATTAGTATTAGCCAGGGTTTAATGACGAGCCTTGTGGAGAACCCCGGTGACTCCATTACTTTGGAACACCGTCACCTACTAACGCAGAATACTTGCTAACATTAATAATCGAGAAGAGATGCCTTTTAAGAAAGGCGAGAGGAGGCTCTTTCTAACCATCATCCTCTATTTCTTGACCTTTATTTATAACGGATAGGAAGTTTAAAAAGTAGACAAGAACAAAATTAAGAAAGATTCGAGGAAATATAGACTTCTTGTTTAACACCCTCGCGCATATTAATTTTATTTCCAGCTATGTTACCACAAGAAACAGGTGTGTGGCAACGAGTTTACGTAGGGTGTAGTTAGAGAAAAGAGAATGGGTATTGAATCACTTAAAATAAGGCTCTTTTGAGGAATGCAGTACACGGTCGAATGCCTTACGTAGATCAATTGTGACTATATTACTTATAGGATTTGATGTGGTGACTGCATTTAATAGCACACTTAACAAAGTATTATTTTATAAACATCCATCAAGTTTATTGATCGATAATTTGACAAAACTTTATGAAATGGATATTACCTTTATGGACTAACGTTCAAGTTCTACTCCAGAATTAATTAATAAAATGTTTATATAATCTTTATTGGATGAGGTAAGAATATCAGTAGTAAAGTCCTAGAAAGGAAAACAGTATCTGAAATAGGCCTGGATTATCATGTCAGTTGTTTAAGTAAACGATCGCTATAGATCACATTAGGAGACGTATGAGGTAACGCTTTTGGTAAAATTTTGCCGACTTCCACAAGTTCACAAAAGGCAGATTGGTTGCGGCCTCGTTGCTAACATATTTTGTTTTTCCAGCAATTCTCCTAAACTTTGCGGCTAAAATATTTGTTAATAAAGCATCCTACATATTTATTAGATCCAAAATTCTAAGACAGTTCCAAGGTATTCTATCTTATGCGCCCTTTACCAAGCATAGCTTTAGATAAAAACGTTTTGTAGTAATTGTAAGCTAATCTTAGTTAACTTAGTATTTACGAGCAATATGTAACTCGGAAAAGAATTGGTAAGTATCAGATTTAATGTCAAGAACAAATAAATAATGATTTTCTAAACTAGCAAATATAAATACCAACTAAAAACTAAAGACTGTTTCATTTTTGACCTTGAAACGGTGAATATAATCAAGAAACGTTTATGTTAGATAGCCAACCCTAACTTAACCTTACCTAACCTCTGGTAACCCCACAGGTAAGTTTTATTCGTTTGTTTATTTCGTCGCCATATTATCCAACTGTCTTGGGAATAAATTTCTTATTATTTTCCTTAAGTATGCGCTTTGCATCGTACCCATTTAATATTTGCATTATTTTCTTCCATGGTGCCAAGTTAAATGCGTTTCTTGTGTCAAAGATAATAAGAGCCAATAAGTTTCCTGTTCTTGTACGTTTTTTTTCTTTTAATTATTTACCGCCTCCAGCACTAATTTATTGCGTCCCCGCAGACCTTTCCTTTTTAAATCCATATTGATTTTTAAATAACTTGCCGTTTAACTCATCCTTGAGTCTTTCTGCTATTAGCCGTTCATGAATCTTTGCTACAACATTATTGAGGCATATTGGTTTGTTTTCTAATTTACGTAGTGTTTCTATTAGGACTAATTTTGAGGTTTTCCATCTATGAAAAAATGTTCCTTTTCTCATTAGTACATTCATAGCTTAGTGCATTTATAGTCTTAGAGATTCTTTTCTTGCTTTCTCATCTATGATAAATGATACGATTTCGTTTTTTTTTTGTAGTCTTTGGTTATCCACATTTTCTCTGGTCGGATAGACAATATGTCATTGATGATTTGTTGGGCTCTATCTTCTTTCAGTGTTATGTTCAGTGTCATCTTAAGCTTTTTAAATCATAATCTCTAGTCTGTAATATATTTTTTGTTTTGCTTTCTTTGCTCTTTGTATTCTACAATTAATGCAGCCCATTTCTTTTTGTCTGTTAATATCTTGAGAACGTGAGTTCTTTTCCATTATTTTGCACTATCACTTGATGCTCTGCTACCCAATCTAGAAGTATCTTGATTTTGGCGTCCTCTTTGTTTGTGCCTCATGAGTATGTTTTCTCATTAAAGTCATCGGCCACTAACATTTCATTTAGCCTAACCTAAACCTAGCTTAATCTTTTCTTTCTTTAAATGGGGCGGGATGTTGCGGTGCAAATCGCAAGTCTAGATAAGTGGTCTTTCTGAACCGCTCCTACCCTGGACTCAAAGGCATTTTTTCAGGTCAGCGGTTGACTTGCCTGATAAACATTAATTTTTATTTGTTAATTTCAGTTTTTGCTTTTCAAAGTAAGTTAATAATGTCTAAATACAGTGCTATTGCATTTTATTTACATTATCTTATTACAATTCTTGCTCCTAACTTCACTCTTTTCCTATACCAGTATGTTGCTTTTGTTTCCTTGTCGGTTCTTTCTCCTTAATCTTCATGATGTCCTTTCGTAGTTTGGTAATTTTGTTCCATTCGTCTCTGATTCTTAAAATGATATCATTTACATTATTTACTGTAACTGCATTCGTGTCCCGTAAGGACTTGGGTAATGTGAATTTTTTCTTCAATGTTGGGTACCAATTTCTTAGTCCACTATGCCTTCCCTGCTATCCTATCCCATTCATTTTATCACTCTCTGATTGTGATTTCTTTATTCTGCCTTCCATTTTCATTAATATTAACATTAATTTTACTACCGTAAATCCTACAGCGATTTTTGATCATAATGAGAATTGGTGGTATATCCGTAATGACCAGCAAAGTTTCAGTAGACGCCGTTCGGTATGCTGCTTATAGCAATAAGCATCTTCCTTTGGGCGCGATTAACCATATTTTTATATATTTGTGTTTTAACGCTCTTTCCCAGATCGGTGCAGCATACAATGTTACCAATGAAATGCAGACGCAGTAATCCTTTTGATTTCTCTACTCCATTTCGTTTTTGGTATAATTCTTTTGAGTTGTTCCGCTATTGTTTCGGTCTTCTAAACAACGAATATTACGTGTGCTGTCAGACGTATTTTTTTTTCAAAGGTGACGCCCAAATATTTCAATTCTTGTATTATGTGTGTGACCGCGTTTCCTATCTGTAAAGTCAAAGTTTCAATTTTTCTTCTAGCCAGTATCGGTCCAATTTTCGTTTTATGCAACTTTTTTCTGCAATCAACTCGCCTATCACCTGTATCGTCGCATGATGTTCTCCTTAATAGCTTACCTCTCACTAATACGGCTATGTTATTCACAAAGCCAACTATACTGACTTCTCTGAGACTGGTGTTTCCGATATTTTATTATAATAGAAGTTTCATAATGTTGAACTTAAAATGGATCTCTGCGAGACTCTTCTAGTTAATTTAATCCTGGTATTATCATCCACATTTAACCATGTATTTTTCAAATGTGATCCTATTAGTCGTACTAGATAACTTGATAATCGTATAGCCTTTCTCTTTGCCCTGATAAAATTCCTACGCATTTTCCTTATTTCGCTACTCCACAATAGATCGGAGTCTTTTCCTTCACCCCTTTTGAAAAAGTGTAGTTACATACATTTGTCAGTACACGTTTCCGTAAATACGGTATCCGGCTCTCTTTCCATATCTCTTTTCACTTCTGCGTCCAGTTCATTAATAAGCGGTTTTGAATATGCGGAGTTATCTTCCACTGATTTTTTTTGTACTTCAAGATTATTAAGCCCTTCTAACCATTCCACTACAATTTCTCCTCTTGTGTTAATGGTAGGAGATTCTTATAAATGGAACTTATTATTAAAGTCTCCCCCCCCCCCAAATAGTGTCACATTTAGTACTCCCCAAGGGTATTGTTCAGTGTTACATAGCACGCTTATATCTATCGCTTATCTGCCCCTCTTTTTTTAGTCTGTAGTCTGTTGGGATTAGTAAATTAATTTCTGTATACCTTGCAACTCACAGCTGCTTTCTCGCATCGGTTGCATCTTCTTCTTATAAAAAACTCATTTCTTTCTTTGCAATCTCTGGTTGCGTGACGCCGCGCCGTGTTTGTAACATCTATGCCAACGCATTGGAATTATTAACTCATAGATACCACAATTTGTCCATGCTATTCTAGTTTTACGTTTTTCCATTATTGCCTTTATGTACTCTCTTGGCACACTTAGCTTTGCTACCTGAGTGTCGCCTATTCTCGCTTCTTTTAACGTTATAGACGTTGATATCACTCTCTTTAATATTTGCAGTTTTGTCGATAGCATATTTTATGAACTTTTCCTTCTCGATATCAACATTGATATCCTGTATAAAATTGTTCCCTTCCTTCCTTTTTTGTGTCTTTACTGCAGCTGCCATGTTTTCTGAACTCTCTTTAGTGCTATTTAAAAACTCTAAAGTCACCTCTTGTTTCCTTTCTGAAATCTCTATCTTTTCGGTTTTTCGAATTTTATTTACTTTTTTTCTCATCTCATTTCTCTACTTCGATATCCTGCTTCATTTTCCTTAGTATATTCGGTACGTTCTCCCTTCCGCGGTATATGAACTTACTTCAATAATTTTCTGATTTAGTAAGTTCCCCTTTATATCTGGTTTCTTCCAATTGCTTTTTTCTTTAAATACTTGTTTACTTTCTGAAGTCTGTTTGTACTCCATCAGTTTACCTATTTCTTTAGGTGAGTCTGCCTGCTAATTCTTTTAGCTTTACTGCTTCTTCCTTAATTTCGTTTTTTTGCGTTGATGTTTTCCTTAGTCAAACCAACCTAACTGAATCTAATCTCACCTAATCTAGCTTATAGTCTAATCTAGTTTTTGATTTACATCTGTTTTAGGTGTCAATTTTACAGATGATACTCTTAGAACCGGTATAATAACAGCATAATCTGATGTTTGATCTTAATTTGTTTTCGCTAAGTTGAAGACTATAGCACGCAGTAATAAAAAGTTTTTTGCACCTATTGTGTACTATTATGTACAAAATATTTATGAAATTAGTTGATTTGTAGACATAGTAATCGAATTATTTCAGAAATTTGATTTTTCTGGAAAATTCATAAATCTTACTGTAGAATGCGCAAATCTTTAACTGAGTTGTCTTACCAATATGATAAGCGAAATTCAAAAGCAATTTATAAACCAACTCACTAAAAACAAGCAAAATAGTCAAAGGAAACTCAAGAAGCTTAAAGGTTGACGTGATGAGTGGTTAAGGTAACAGAGCTACCTTCCTTTAGTTTTTGACAATCTGCATCAGCGTTTCCCAAGTGGTGGTTTACGAACCCCTGGGGGTTCGCGAGCTTTATAAAGGGGGTTCACAAAAAAAATATTGTAATGGCGGAATTTTAAATTCTAATAACCTGTTGACGGCAACTTTTACTTCGGCAAATCGAGCGAACCGAGACTTTCCCGTGACCATACGTCTTGTTTCGAACAGGACCATCTCGTTTTTAGGTTGCCTATCCCGTTGCTCCCCAAGTTGCTTCGGGACACAGAAATGTCCTGTTTTCTGAAAGAGAGTAACTCACTATAACAATTCGAAAAAAAGGCGCGAAAAATAAAGATGGTTGCAGTGGTATTGACAAAGAATATATGAAAACTACAGTTGCTGAGTAGTATAAAATATTTGGAGCAGTGGCCTTTTTTTGTGAAAAATTATCAATATATGAATGGGCGAATTTAACCAAAATACCTACGTGGGAAGAAATTCGAATTGTAATGGATGTTTCGATTGAAAAAGGATTTATTACCTGTAACCAAGATCCAGAAGTGTTTGATGAGTATTCACTTATTTCTAACTACATTACACCGCAAAAGGTGACAGAATGGAACACTGGGAATATTTCAACAGAAAGTCGTTGGGTGGAATTGTTCAAACACTTTTACACCAATAATTTGAATCATACGAGCTTTCGAATAATTATTGAATTATATTTTATGTCTGCCCGGTACTAGTGTGCTCGTTAAAATGGTCTTTTCTCTCATGAATAAGTTGTGGACGAGCGAAAAAACAGTTGCAAGTCGCAGTTCTTAAAGCAATGTTAATTACTAAAATAAAGTGTAAGAAATCCTGCCAAGAATTTAATTTTTTTTGAAGTCAACACCAAATATACTTAAACAAATTTGTTCTTGAGAATATAAAGCAATATAAAAAATTACCTAATTTTACGTGTTCTTGCCTTTTCTTTTCATTAAAAAAATCAAAACTATGAAGAAACATGCGTTTCTTTCAATACACCCAGTATTACCTAAAAATTAGTAATGTCCCGTTTTGAGGAAAAACAAACATTCGTGTTTGATTGGAAAACAATGACGTCATATAGCGACCTGGTTCCGTTTTGGTCACTCAAGTTCTGTCAAAATCAGTAACCAACTGATCTGGTCCCTGGGACGGGTACACACTGTCCCTCTCGTATTTTATTGTTTGTGTTTCTTCTCCAATTTCCAGATTATCAACATAACCTCTAAATAAAAATTAAGAAATATAGTAAAATAAATTACTAACTTTTTTAATGTTACTGCTTCCAGTTGAAAATTATTTAATGGATTTATACAAAGTTTTTGGAAAATTGTTTCACAAATTGTAGTTAATGTAGAATGTGTACTGTTACTAATGACTACACAGGGGGTTCACCAATTTATTCCGGTTTTTAAAAGGGGTTCGCAAGGAAAAAAGGTTGGGAACCGCTGACCTACATAATCAACTGCAAGGCAGCATTGTCATATCATAACCTTTGTGCTAAACAGTTAGGTCAGTTAAACCCTGTTTTTTTACATTATAGTTAACCCCCTCCCTTTCTTCTGTCTCGTTTTGCATCTTGCCTTAGTATAGGGTTGGGCGGAGTTTGCTTTATAAATTAAAAGCTTGTTCAGATAGATGCATATTAATGAATTTACCCAAATTGAGCATTTCATTACGAAATAAACTCATAACAATATTGAGATCAAATTTAAACTTTGGCTCATTTTGCATGTTTTTGATTAATTACACCCTTGAAGAGAGACCTGAATTCGGTTGGCCTAATGCAGAGTTTGCTTACCAAGCAACCTGAGTTTGATTTTACGCCGAGAACTACATTACGCTTTTCAAGCCATTTCCCAGTAGGAGGGCGATGACAAATTACCATAGTGTACTTTGCCCAGGAAATCCCTTTAAATAGAAGTGTTTTAAGATGGTTTAGAGGCCACCCTAAGATGGAAAAATACTTACAAAATCTTCATCTTTTTGCTGCTTTCTGCTGCAGAAAGTGATAAGTTTGGAGCAACTGCGTTTGGCTTCTTTTAGATGGTACTGTTAAAGCTAAAACTAGTCGTATTAAACAAGTCATTATTTACAATTATGACATTTTTTATTTAATATAAGCCATCTCACGTTAAAGGTATAATTTTAACTTTTTTGTATAACAGAAATAAAATTGTATATCCCAAAACAAACTACTTCACAAACATATTATTTATTTTAGCACGATAAGTTTAATCTTAGATTTTTATTTAAAAGTAAAACGAAAAGACCTACAACATGAATTCTTTCTTTTTCAGGAACTCTTGGAGCAGCTGTTCAAACTATTCGATCAAGACAGAAAACAACATCTACAACAAGACAGTTGGATTGAATTTCTCAAGCAACGATTAACGTAAGTTGCATTCTGTACGGTCTTTTGAAAGTAGTATCTAACGCATAAACTATTTTAGAGATGAAAAGCAGATAGATTTTGCCGAACAGCTAGAAAGTGTTGCATTTTGTTTATGTGGAGATGAGCCGATTACTTTAGAGAATTTTTGTCAAATATTTCATACAAAGGGCGTAAGCTACTTAGAATAAGTCACTTTTAATTATATTAATTTTATTTTATTTTAGATTATCGAAAAGTTTTATAGACTGATAGACCAAGAAAATATTGGAAGTGTCACATCAGAACAAATAATGGAGTTTTTAGCAACAATAACAAATACAAGGTAATTCCTAATAAATTATTTCTCCGTGTGCTTGGAAAATAAATTTATTCCCATTTAGAATTATTATATTTCCTTACACACTATCACATGTTATTATGATGTAGATTCGTTTTTAGTGCCTGTAACATGCATAACATCGTGAGAATCAATTTAAATTACATTAGAAATAAATTTACTACCTCAGCTATAGCACAAATTTAATATTGCTGTATGAAATCATTACTTCGCATTTACATAATACAATCCTACTATAAATAATTTCCTTTCCTTTTAGGCCAAGAACAGGTTTTGATAAAGGAAGTTTGCAATGGCTGGAGCAATTGTTTAGACAAACCGTGGGAAACGAAAAAGAAATTAGAAGAGAGGAATTTCAAAAAATCGTCCTCTCTAAAAATGTAACCAAGCAAACGAACCAATTTATGTTTTAAAATTATATTTGTTTTTATTGCAGCCTTTTTTTACGGAAAGAGTATTTCAAATATTTGATAAAGATGATTCTGGTTCTATTTCGCTTCAAGAATTTTTGGATGCCATGCACCAGTTCGCAGGACAATCGCCAGAAGACAAAATTCGGTTTTTATTTAAAGTTTACGATCTTGATGGTATCTGGAAATTGAATGAAGTAAATATTTCTTTTTAAATATTCTAAGTTATCGATTTTAGGTGACGGTCTAATACAACACAGAGAACTCCAACATGTTATGAGAGCCTGTATGGAAGAAAATGGCATGCAATTTAGTGAAGAACAAATTGAAGAACTTACGGTAGCTATGTTTGAAGATGCTGATACTAACAATAGAGGTGCTATTACATATGAGGCTCTTAAATATCAATTAGAAAAACATGGTGGATTATTAGAAAATTTATCAATAAGGTACTACTAGTAGAGTTATGTTATAGTTTTCATTAGTAACGCTATTTTCTTGTATTAATATGTCCTGTAACTTTTTCTTGCCAACACAGTATTCTACTGTACTATTAACACTTAATATTATACTGCTGTAATGAGAATGAAACCCTTGTGCATTTGTTGTATTTGATGGTTCGTCTCGTGTCGATGTGATGATCATATGGTGTATGTAATTGTACACGCAGGATGTACGATTATTAAATTTGTAGATATTTCAAAGCTGATGTTCAGAAAATTAGTTTCGCAGACAAGCACACTGACAATTTGTGTTTTTACAATATTTTGTGCCTTCTTAAGGGCCGCACTTTGAAAGTACTTCTCTATAGAATCGAACACATAGTACATCAAAAACCACTTACGCCGTAACACTTTATCATTACTACCAAATTAGTTTCTTTCAAGTAATAATAAGATCAAAAGGATGACAGTCATCTTCAAATGATGATGAAGAATCAGAACAGCCTAATAAATGATTTAAAGTATCAAACTTTAAATTTTATGATACAAAGTCTGTTAACTAGATGATTTTATTTGTCAACTGTCTTATTTAGATCAAATAACTTATTTTGACTCGTTTCTTCTATAGTTACACGCCATGCTGCTACTGTCTAACACTTCTAAGTATTTTAGATCTATTGTTGTTTGGTTCTTGTATTTTTTAATTCTAGTTCTTGCTTTCATCGTTACTGGTGTATACTTAGATAGTGATTGTTCTTACTGGTTCCTTCTACTTCTTTCTCTAAGCATATTTTAATTTTTTACACCTTTTTTAATTTCGCCTTCCATTACTTAATGTAATCCTTTATGCAACACAATATAGAGCTTGCAAACAAATTTCCTGCATCATTGATCATTTTTTTCTGTTTTTGAATAAATATTTAGATAATTCATAAAAAAAGTAAAGTGCGCTGCATTTAATAGAGACTATCTACCCCGAAATAATGTTATCCGTTGTCTCTGACAGTCTCCACCAAAGAAATTAAAATAACAAGTATGGTCATGTGATAGGTAATTTGAAAAGTCATTTAATTCTGTGTGACCGTTCCTGTTTTGTAATTAATAATAAACTAATAAACGCTCCAGGTCTGACCCCCTGCTCCAGACCAAATATTTTTGAAAATTGCTATTGAAAAATGTTTAAGAGCCCAAAGCTTTTGCTGTGGTTTTTTATATTTTGAAGGTGACATTATTTGAGAATAGCACTAAGACATATTTTGAAGCCAATTGATTGATTCATCCACTGATATGTATCGTTTTATTAGGAATTACGTTGTCAAAGATCAGCCTAACTAATCCAATCTGTCCTATAGTCTGAAAAGTCCCATGTCCATTTTGGACAAAACGCTTTAACTTTAGACTTAAGGAAATTTTCTTTCTTTATTTTTTCTTTAAATGTTAATATTTGCCCTAGGTATACTATACGTTTCACATATCTTACTGTATTACCTTCTACTCATATATATTCTGCAGTTCTATTTGATTTGGATTTTGATTCCTATTAGAATTGTTGATTCAGTCTTTATCTATTTTTTCCTTATCTTTCCCATTTTATATTTTTAAATATTTCTTCTATATTTGTTATAAATGGTATTGGTGACAGGGGATCACCTTGTCTTGCTCCTTTTTTTAAGTCGAAGTTGTTCATTTCTTGTCTAGCTTAGTCTTTTCTCTGCCACCATTATATATCTATGTTCTTTATAATATTTGTGTAGTTTTGTAGTGATTTCATTATCACATTGAGTGTATTGGCTTGTTATACTCTATATATTTTTCCATTTTATTAAGTCAATGGACAGTCTGCAAATGGTCCATTGTTGAAAAGCTCTTTCTGCTTGCTTTAACGGTTGTTATTTATCTAATATCATTTTCAATTTTTTTGTTAGGATGATGGGAAATAATTTGAATATTGTAGACTTATCGGCCTGTAGTGATCTATAATTTCAATCAAAGTTTATAACTGCTTGTTTCCATTGTTTGGGAATTTCTCTTGTTTTTAATATTTTATTGAATATATCTTTCAAGGTTTGTTTACATTGTATTGTTATCAATTTAATATGTTCATTTCTTATATTATCTTTTTTCGGATTTTTGTTGTCTTTTAGTTTCTTTACATTTCTTGCTAGTTCTAAGGTACTTATTATTCAATTTTATCGTCTTGTTTATTTTCATTTATTTTCTTTTATTTTTCGTTCACTATTGTGCAGTTCTGAATAATATTGCGTAGCTATTTTCACTATTTTTACTATTTTCTCTATCTTTTTCTGTTTTCTTTTGTATCTATCATTTTTATTATACATGCGTTACTTGATATTAGTTTCTTCATTTTCTTTATGGAAGTGTTCTGTTCCATAATCTCTTCTATTATCTTTTTCTCTCATTTTCCTATGACTTTTCTAAATTCTTTCTTTACTAATTTCTTCTGTTTTGTCGTCTTCGGGTTTTTTCCTAATTTCTTGTACTTCTTTTATTAAGCTTCTCGTTTCTGGAGTTAGTTTTAGGTTTTATGTTTGTTCCATATTTTCTTGATTTCGCATATGCTTTTTGAATTTCTTTGTTTAGCATAACGTATGCCTCCTGCATCTTTGACTTATTTATATTATGCAATAATTCTTCGATGATTATTATTTCTTTTTGTCCTTCTTCAAACTCTTTTGTGTCTATGTATTTATTTCGTATGTTAGGCTTTGTTTTAATTCTTTTCCATCTTTCTATGTCTGCGTTGATTTCTATTCTAAATTTGAAGACGTCTCTCAAGCGTTTTGAATTCCTTGGTGCAATTAGAAGAATTCAGGAAATACATTAGGTACTTTGACTCGTTTTATATAATGAATCCCAAATTTGCCGACTATTATTCGTCGTTAAATTATTTGTTTATTGTCCATATGCAACTAGAGCATTTTCCGCAGATCGAATCAAAAACATGACGCAATAATTTTCCGTAGTAAGATTCCAGCTGATTCAGGATATAACATCAATAATGAAAGATCTCGTTTAAAAAAAAAGAACCAGCAAACCAAAGGTAATGGTGAAGAGTACATGGTAAGCAACTGCATTGTGTGCTCCATTGTTGAGTCTTGGTCAATTGATAGATTCTTTTCCAATGCTACGTATTGCTGTGTGGGGCCCTGTGAAGCTACTCCCCCGTACATAGTAGGTATTCGCGGTACAGGTTTTCAAAATTTGATTTTAATTGTCACGGAATTTTTGACTGCCCTTACCATTTACTATTTGTCCTAAGCGAAAAGTATCACAAACTAAATAATAAATAAGGATGATACGGAGAAAATTGTGATGATTATAACACCAAGCCCAGATAAATCATGATGAAACTGATTGGAACCTATAGTTTCAGACTAAATACTCATATGAAATAAATCAAAAAAAAAAATTTTAATTAATGACCAATTTGAAAAAATTTAAGCGATTCTAAACAGTGATAATCTTCAACCTGAAAATTTAGATTTTGCTTAGTGAAAATATAGAATTTAAACAAAACAAGCAAAATATCTAAAATCGGAACTGTTGTTACTGATTTTACAAAACTCAAATACCGCTCTGCTTCCAAAGTAAAACAGTAGTGAAAGAAACAAAATGAGCAACCTTAAAAATACACAGTAAGGATAGAAGTAGAAGCATATAACAATGGATGATGATAGAAACATGAAACTCAATCAAATCAAATCGGTGTCAATATTGTTCGTGACTTGGGTACTTTATTGTTACTTTAACTTAAGAATATCAGCTTTTTAAAGAAAAGGAATCTGGCTAAAGTAATTAGCTTCGTTTTAAAATGAGAAAGTACTTAATAGTAATTTAGAAGTCGAGAGGTTTTGTCATATCCAAACTGCTATAAACGCTGACAGGACTGTAAAACATCCAGGAGAAACTGCAGGGCCTTACAACTTAACCCTGTGGCTCTTAAGTGCGCTGGAAATATGCGATCTCGCATCCCAACCTGCACACGGTAGCACTATTTAAATCAGCCCCAACGAATCTAGTCAATAAATACTCTCCTAATCTGAAGGTGTTAGGCGTTCCGTGCCAGGATATATGACAAAGCTTCAGGATTACCAGGCAACTCCTCCGAGCTTTCTACAGCAGGCCTTTATTGTTTTTACACTCGCGGGACCAATAGGAGTGACGAAACAAGATCTTGCCTCTACAATGACTATTCCCAGGTGACAAGAAAGTGGTGTTCATCGACAGTACGATTCTGGCCGTAGGTCTTTCCTGAGGTCTCGGAGCAGAGACTAATTTTGACTGAAATATATGTTGTCGAGGGCCCAGAAGAAGAAAATACGCAAGACACAGAAGATGGGAACCTGGACCTGAACAGCTGAAAAGCTTTCCAAAAGGAAGGGAGATAAAGCGTTTGGGTGTGAAGATTCCGTCTACTTTAGTAACATGCCTGGACAGAAATTTTCAGGTAACCATTGTCAAAGCAACCTGGAATAACACTGAACCAACTAGACCATGTGATAGGCTAATCTAGTTTACAAACGAATCAACGACTCTAGAAACCACGGGGGCAGAAATCTACGATATGAAACCAAAAGTGAAGTTTTGGTTTCTTCTTAGGTAAATATGTATGCCAGGGTTTCTCAGGCAAAAGTACCTACATGCAATATTACAGGTGCATATATAAAAAGCTGAAGAGAGAGTATGTAAAGAAACGGATTTACATATACACAGTCAGTCAAGCGGCACTCAAGGCTCTTAAGGGGGGCAAAGCAACTCGAAACTTGTATTGGAATGCCTTAAGGCACTACGCACTCGCACTTAAAAATGATTTGGGTGCCAAGGCACAATGGTTATGAGGAAAATAAAGAAGCTGATCGATTAGCTTCCCGAGAGTAATTAACTTTACAGCATGAAACTTTTCAATAGTGATATAAATTGTAACTTATGTAGGAAAACACTGAAACAGTGGATCATAGCATCTTATGCTATTGCGTGGTATTATCTTGATAAAGATTCAAACTATTTAAATTTGATACAATGAAACTGAAGGGCTGTAGCTTCTGCTTGACAAAGTAGGTACTGTGTGGTGGGTGCAGCTGTGCTTCCTGACTTCACCAGACATTGTGTGGAGGACATCGTCGATATTGTTCTCCCGGTGCTAGCGTATTGGCTTGTGAGTGTATACCTCCGTGCTCACCACTGTGTGGTGCAAACTGCTTTGCATTTTATGTAGTGTGTTGTCGTAGTGGTGGGTATTTTCCAAACTTTTATTGGCCGCAAAATACTACCGCCGCCTCATGATCTGCTTCGCTAATGGTGTACGCAGAGTTGGACCTTAGTTGTCGATTATTATTGTATGCTTTACTCTCTTCATTAAACTCGATCATATTAATTCTTTACTCCGTCCGCCTGTTCAAAAACTATTACCGAGAGTCGGCGCGTTATTATTATATGTTTACTGTGTAGAGTGCAAATGTTTCCTTTCTAAAAGAATTCTCTTTTCTCTTTCAATTTCTTTTTTTTACATAATTAATAAGAATTTTTTACGCTTTTGAAGAATTTGATTTCTATTTTTGCATATTAATTGATCCCTAGATTCCTGTCCCTTTACTTGATTATCTTAGTACCAACAGAATTTGGTACTTTCGACCTTAGTAAAAGTACCTGGCTCCTGAGGAAACTTTGACCATACAAAACAAATTGACAATAGGGACGACATATTTTCATTATTTGCCCTGTTCTTGCAAACTTTGTGCTGATAACTTGTTTGTTTGTATGATTTATTATCATCGATTTTCTTACGAAATATTGTGTATGTAACAAAATCTTTTGTAACCTTTTTAAGCTGTCTACTGTGTCTGATATATTTAATTGATTGAACTTTCAAATTTCTTGCGTTTTCTTAGTTTTAAATTATGTTGAGTTTCAAATTATCTTGAGTGTTTCCAAAATTACCTTCGGATGTTCGTAAAGTGCATCATTGAAGAATTAAATATAAGAAAGAATATCAGTTTTAATTTTTCTTAATATTTTCTGTAGAGTTTTGCCTAATAAAGATGTTGTAGTTTTCATCAACATTGAAATCTGTAAATTTCTTGATTTCTTTGTTGAGCAGAGTCAATCAAATCTTGTAAGATACTCAGTAATCTTGTAGTAAGTTAATCAAAGCTTCGTACTGTGATTTGGTCCCTTTATTTATCTTTTTAATTCTAATGTAAGACACAATATTTTAAAGACAAAATAAAAATTTTTAGAATGTGGCTTTTAGAGTGTTTCAGTAATAAAGGATTCAATTACATTTTAAGCTTCAAGTTTCTTAGATGCTGTGTGGACATCTATTTTATTCTTTATCGCTTTTTCTCACTTTCTATCTTTTTACTTATGCCATAGGATGCAAGTTTTAATAACAGAGTTTATAATACAGCATTTATTTTTTTTGGTTACAGTATAGATCGATGGCTGGTACCACCAAAACCAAAAGCGCCTCCTACTACATTTATTAGAAGACTCATGAAGTTTAGACCGTACCAACTAACAAAACCTTACGTTAAAAATAATTATGTCTATGTAATCTTTCTAGCTGCATTTGTGATTGTAAATTTAGCACTTTTTATTTCCCGCGCTGTACAGTACCGCAAACACAACTTTTACACAATTATTGCAAGAGCTTGCGGTAAGATTACTATTAAATCTACCAGAAAAAACAAAGATGAACATTCTTTTGTATTCCAGGTCAATGTTTGAATTTTACTTGTATGTTCGTATTAGTTTTAATGCTGAGGCATTCTATCACTTTTTTAAGAACTCGCGGATTTAGTGCATTTTTACCTTTGGATCAACATATTTACTTTCACAAATTAACTGGTTTCTTTATATTTGGATATAGTTTTGTACATACTATAGCGCATGTCTTAAACTTCAGTAAGTACGTTTTACGTTTTTTTATTTCTTTAAGAATTAAGATGCAGTTTTAATTTTGTCTAGGTCTTGAAGTAGTTAACGATCCAGTAATAAATGTCAAAAATTATACCGTTTCTGAATGGATATTTACTAGTAAACCAGGACTGTTTGGTTTAATTGGAGGAGCTGCAAATCCCACAGGTGTTGTTTTATTTATCATACTTTTTATCATGTTTATCTGTTCGCAAGCATTTGTTAGAAGAGGAGGATGCTTTGAGGTAAACATAACTGTTTACATAGTAGATCATATCAGAAATGGTAATGTTTTGCAGATCTTTTATTGGACTCATTTGATGTATATACCATTTTGGATTCTGTTAATTTTTCACGGTCCAAATTTCTGGAAGTGGTTTATAGCTCCAGGAGTTCTATATTTAATTGAAAGGCTACTTAGACTTGCTTGGATGAGAAGTAAACGAGGCAAGACTTACATCAGTTCAGGTTTATTATTACCCTCTAAAGTAACCCATTTGGTTATAAAAAGACCTCTACATTTTGATTTTCATCCTGGAGATTACGTTTTTATTAACATACCTGCTATTGCTATGTATGAATGGCATCCTTTTACTATTAGCAGTGCTCCAGAACAGGAAGGTAAGTATCGAGGTAAGTGTATATTCATAATATTAGTTTTATTTATGCTTTCAGATTATATGTGGTTACATATAAGAGGTGTTGGTGAATGGACTAACAGATTATATGAATATTTTGAGAAAGAACAACACAAACTGCATAACGGTCACATTCCTCCCCACGCATCAACTTCTTCTACTGCTCAAGAAGAGAAGAAACGTTTGTCAAATGGAAGTATAGTCAGCAACAGCCAAAATCCAATTAAGAAAATCCAAACCACAATTGTTCGAACCTTTTCAAATAGAGGAGCTAACAAGAGACCTGGAGCTCAATTAATTGGATTCACCAATGAATCTTTTAAGTACGATAACGGAAATAAAATTTCTTCTTCCGAAGGTGATATTAATAACAGAGCATCAAGCAGTAGCACAGGTTAAACAATAACAATAACAAATAATACGAATATAACAAATAATATTAAACTGTTTTAGAAATGCTCAATTATCCTATGCGTCCTAGAAAAGTTACCCCAGATAAAAAACTTCACAAACTTCTTTTCTCTACTAAAGTTCCTTTAGAAAAGTCTTTGTCAATGCCAGATATGCAAACGAAAGCGAAAAGACGTGAACGTTTATTGGCGTAAGTTACAATTTTTATTTTGCTTATACGTTAGTACAAGTTTACTTTTAGATTACGAGAATACATGCGGTCTGAATCAGAAAAAAGTTTTGATGAATGTCAAATCAGACGTGCACGTTTGAAATCGTTGGGTCTAGCATATTTGAGTCCACAAAATAAATCTTTAGCTCAAAGTTTTCGGTATATGCGAAATAAACCTACAATCATTGCTTTTAAAACTCCTAGCTTGGAAAATTGCGAGCAGAAGAATTCTAGTAGTTCTTTGGGTTCTATCGGTAAGATTTAAGTATTAGATTTCTAGGTAAAAACAAATTTTGATTCATAGGACGACAAACAAGTGGATTTAGTATTTCATCAAGTCCAGAACGCCAAGCTGAAGAAGGAAGGATTAATAATCTTACGGAAACGTCTTTGGGAAGTGTTATTTTAAAACCAGTGAATTATCCGGTTGGGAAACCTTTAGAGGTAGGTATGTTTTTAAATAATCAGTGAGTTAGCATTTTAAACACATACGAGTGCGCCTTGATTAGATGGCTAAAATTTCAAAACCAATACAGCGTTATTGATTTACTCTTTCCAACTGAACTCATTAAAGCTATTAAAATTTCGAATTGAGGTTGGAATACTAATAGATTCAATTAGGCAGCAAAATGATTATAGTAGTTGAAATCATGAGGTCAAGGGAATTACAACTCAAACAAGTCTCAATCACAAAACAACAATTATTATTGTTATTTCCTACGACTAAAAAACCAAATTCAAATTGCGGTTGCACCAGCAAAGTCAACAAAGAGTGTATCAGTAATGTGTTAGTCTAATAAGTGACAACCCTAAAATGCTGACCACCACAAACACCAAGCCAGTTTAAGAAAAACAAATAAAGTAGGTTTTGTAAGCAAACAGAAATGGTCTGTCTGTCTAAGCAAGTCCTAACACGATTGTAATTAATGAAGCGATTATAAGTCTATTATTCATTCACTCAAGCAATTCGACCAATCATTTCGTCATCGATCACGTGCTGATCAAGCAACTACGATTTTTTCATAAATTGGTCGGGTGTTCGCTGACGGTTAACATTTCATAGTCTCCGCTTGAACTATGTTGTTCTTCTAGCTGTTCTGTTGAAATAGGAGGTGTATACAGGGTGTTTTAATTTACTAAGAACATAAGAATTTTTAACATGGAAAAGCACTATTATGATTTGAGTTTACTTACGCCTATTACAGGCATTAAGAGCAATGTATAAAAGCCGAATTAATATGCGTTGGTATATTTTGTTGCTGTAGAATATGTTATCTTTCTAATGATATCTTTGGGGCACGCATGAAACTGAGTAAATAAGCAAATTTTCATTTTGCATATAAATGCATATTTGCCTAATCGATACATATTTTACAGAGTTTATAGAATTTTTGCTATTTTTTGCGTTTGGTATGTAAATATCGGAAAGTTCTGCATTACTAAATATGTTTAGATTGTACTTTATTTTTATTTTAAATTTTATCTAAGTGACGGACTAAGTGTCCTGCCTCGGATTCAAGTTTTGGGGGACTACGAACTGCGGAGTTTTTATATGCACGATTGAGTATATCGAGAAGTATATGAATTTTCTGTGTTAACAATTGGGAAGACGTATCTTAAATATTAAGTTTCTGCAGTGAGTCACTGACTGTACCGTGGATATGCATTCAAATGCAGGAAATTTCTCACATTTTGAAAAACTGAGTTGTACGAAAGCCCTGAAGGGCCAATGTAAAATATTTCTTAACTGGGAATTTTTAGTTGCCAAGTGAAAATTGACATATCGAGATAGCAATTAAAACTTTCCAGATGACAACTGGAAGTCTCCAGATGATAGGTACGAAAGCACTGAAAGATCAACAAGATTTTCTACTTGATAACTGGGAGTTTCCAGATGACAACTAGAAAATTGCAATTGCCAATTGGAAGTCTAAGGAAAAAGGAAATCTAGAAATTTCAGTTTTTATTTGAAAATATTCAGTTGTCATCTGAAAATCTCCAGTTGAGAAAAAAAATTTATTGGCCCTTCATGGCTTTCGCAAAAATTTCCAAATGGCAACAGCAAATTTTCCAAATAACTGGATATCTCCATTTGCCATATGGAAATTCCAGTTGTTATCTGACAATTTCTAGTTATCTGGAAATTTCCAGTTGCAATTTAGAAACTTTCTATTAGAAAATATTAGACATTTTCAGTTATTTGCACCCTATCACCTGGAGATTCCTGGTTGTCATTTGAAGATTTTTAATTGTCATCTGGACATTCCCAGTTAAAGAAGGAATTTCATTGACTTTTCGGGGCATTCGTAGGTGATTTTCAGTTCTTATCTGAAAACTTTCAGTTATCATTTGAATACTTCCTACTAGAAAAGTTTGGAAATTTTTAATTATCTATTCCAGCTATCTACAAAAGCCCGAAGGGCAAATGTAAAATTTCTTAACTGGGAATTTCCAGATGTAAAAAGGAAATTTCCAATTGATAGCTTTGAATTTTCAGATAACTACTGGAAATTACCTACGAAAACCTCGAAGGGTTAATGTAGATTTTCTTTTAACTGGAAATTTTCAGATGACAACTCAAAATTTCCAAATGAAAATTGAAAATGTCTATTTTTTTTCCTGAGTTGGAACTGGGAATTCCTAAATAACAATTAAAAATTTTCAGATAACAACTAAAACTTTATAGATAAGAACAGAACATCTCCAAATGATAAATTGAGATTTTCAGATTTACGAAATTTACGAAATCTCTGAAGGGCCAATGAAAAATTCCTTTTAACTACGAATTTTTAGATGACAGCTGGAAAGTTGCAATTGCCATTTGGAAATTTCAGGAAAAAGATAATGTAGGAGTTTCCGATTTTCATTTGGAAATATTCAGTTGTCATCTGGAAATTTCCAGTTGAAAAAACATTTTTTATTATTGGCCTCTCATGGTTTTCGTAGAAACAAAATTTTCAAATAGCAATTGCAAGTTTTCACATGGTCACTGAAAATCTCTACTTGTCATATGAAAATTCCAGTTGCTATCTGGCAATTCCTCGTTCTTATCTGACAGTTTCAGGCTGTTATTTGGAATTTTTTAATTACTATTTTGGAAATTCCTTATTAGAAAATATTGGACATTTGCAGTTTTTATTTCCACCTATTATCTGAAGATTTCCAGTTGTCATTTGGAAATGTCCAGTTATCAGCTGCTAATTTCCAGTTGTCATCTGAAAATTTCTAGTTACAAAAAAATTTACATTGGCCCTTCGGGGCTTTCATAAGTAATTTCTAGTTGTTATCTATAAACTTCTAGTTGTTTTTTGGAAACTTTTAGTTATCATTTTAAAAACTTCCTACTAGAGAAAATTGGAAATTTTTAATTATCATTTCCACTTATCTAAGAAAGCCTCAAAGGGCCAATGTAAAATTGGTTTTAACTGAAAATCTCCTAACTGCAACTACAAATTTTTAAATGATAACTGAGAATCTTCACTCTTCATATGAAAATTCTACTTGTTTTGTTATCTAGAAATTTCCCGTTGTTACCTGACAACTTCTAATAGCTATCTGGAAATTTCTCGTTATCATGAGATATACGACGTATTCCCTCTTACTTTTAAATATTCTAAATTCACTGGCCGTATATCTCCAGAAAATATTGACAATATTCAAAGAGAATTTATTCGTCGTTTTGACTACTGTCAAGTTGCCAACGGTGCACAATTTGAACATTTAATTAAGTTGTCTTTTGAATTTTGCATTATCAGTAAATTGAATATTGTGAAATTTTGAAGTCGTTTTTTTTCAAAATTTTCTTATGTGACCTATACCCATAATTACCTTACCGTATGTAAAATGTACTTTTTTAAATTCCGTAATAAAATATAGAAATTGCCATTAAAAAGAAAAAACCTCTTATATGACTCACTCTATCCAAATATTTTCTGTTTACAAAAATGCGCATTTAAAAATAAAAATTGACCGGTCCGAGCGTTTTTCCTAAAAGTTCGTTCCTGATTTTTAAAGAATTTATGCACTACTTTACGAAAGCAGTATATATTTTTAGTAAACTAGAACACCCTGTATGTATAGCCAAAGTTTTTGTTCCAAGCCTAAGTCCTCAACTAACTAAATTTTTCTTTTATGTTTTGTATAGTAATACCGCATTGCTAAAATGGAATGGTAGATCAACGAAAGACAGATTTTCAATATTGTGATCACAGTCTAAGGATACTAGTTAAACCTGGACTACATGCCAATATCAATCATTCGACTTTGAGATAAGAAAAGACGTTTATTTTCGAATATAATAATTCGAAGAATACCTTAGTAATTCATGAAAATCTGAAGAAATTCCACCCTATTTATTGTTGATAAGTAAAGAGTTTTTAGGTTAGCTTTTTTAATGTATGATTTCCACTACGTTGCTAGGCTTCGCATTAGCAAAAATGCTAAAATTACCATAAACTGTTAAATAATTTTACTACAAAAAACATTAATTTTATAGAATGCCATTCATGAAAAGAAATCTGTTTTTGGATATTTTACATTTTCTTATGCTACAAGGTATACATTTTTTATTTAGTTTATTTTCATGCTGTGAAAGGAAAGTCCTCTAAGAAGCTACTACCAAAAAATACGCACTTTCAAAACGTGTTCACAATATCACATTCAAGCAATTAATTTTTAACAGTTTCCTAATTTCCAACATAAATTGTTATAAAATAATAAAAATGATATTGCTGACTTTAATCTAACCCTAGTTTTTTAGATCACAAATGGCTGCTAATCATTATTAATAGGGTGACCTACCTTTCACAGCACACTTTTAGATATTATTTACGGACTTTGGTAACAAGATATTTAAAAAGAGTTTCTACATATTCAGTAATTACATAAATTGCCTTTAAAAAAATCTTTTTGCAATGTGACAGTCACATAACCTAACCAGAGAAAATTTTCGTTGAGATACCCTTCTATTGTGCAGTGTTGCTATACAAATAAAAGATGGGACAATGTAGTTGGCTCAAAGTGCAGACCATAGGTGCAGACCTAGCACAACGTTTCAATTGGCAAAAATCATAAACCAGCAGATGGCGCTAGATTTTCTAACTATGGCTGAAAAAAGGTGAACAGATGCAATTAGTGTTGCCAAAGCTGACTATAGATCGTTAGATCTGACAATTTTACTACCTTCTGACTGTTTCTGACAATGTACTCTTCTATTCAAAAGTAAAGCGTACAGCTATTGTAAATGATTTGGGCAATATTAATGTAAACTCGACCTTTATAGTTTGTTATCAGGTAACATTGAACTTTAAAGACTTATCATAGATATAAATGTCACAGATTGGGTTTAATTGTTGTATTAATATTGTCTTGGGTTACCGTAGAAACCATTTGAACAGAAATCTAATTTACAACGTAAAAATAAAGTGTACGCTTCACTTTTGAACACAAGAGTACTTCACGGCTATCGCAACAGTGTTGTTCATTGTTGTTGTTTCTCTTAATTCTCAATAGAGGTCGCAACGATCGCCTTTTTTCTAAGGTTATGTATTAAAAAGGTTTCTTTCTACAAAAAAAAACGCAAGAGTAATCTTTGAAAATAGAGGAGTTTTTTGGTTTCTCAGTGGCTAACAATTTCTTAGTGTAGGGGGCTAGCTCACCATCAATTTTCCGCCTTTGTTATGGATATGAACTCCAAAATTACGTAGAACAGACACTTTAGTGTAACAAGCATGTACAAGATTTCATTAAGATATCTCATGTTATTCTTGAAACATGGAGAAAAGAACTTTTAAATGAAATTTTGACACCCTATGTCTTGAAACCGGTACACTATTGAGAAAAGAGGACTTTTTTTTTACCGAGGAATGTGCCTGCCAAAAATCTGCACTCATTTTCAAAACGCCTTGTATAGAAATAAACATTTTGCTGAAACATATTCTCAAGATGAATACAAACTTAAACAGTTTAGTGATTATTCGCTGATGTAATTTTTTACGTTTTCTCCAATCGTCCAAAGTATACATGATAAACAACAGGACGTTGTAAGCTTAACTGATAAAAGACATACCAGGAGAGGTCAAGTGTGAGACTCCCTTGTTTTCCTATTACAGCGCACGTAAAACTTCAAATTTAAGTGAACCGTAGAGATTTCGTCTACCAAGCGTCCTTAATTTCAGTAAGGTGATTATCTGCACCATCTTTCGTATTTTATTTTTTTGACTCCCCCAGATGGTGGTTTTTTGGGGATAATACCAACTGTTTTGTAGAAACTCCTAAAATATTTACGCAAAACAGTAAAGATTGCTTCATCCTCACCCACACCATAAAGAAAACGCTTTGTTTTCTATTTGTACTGGCTGGACGGAAAGAAAACGCTCTTGTTCGCTCTTAAACCGGACGGTTTTCTGGTTCTAAATGTAGTACTTACCTTTTTTTGAATTTGGTGCAAACTAAAATGTATTTTCGTAAGCCCGTTTGAATTGAGTTCTTGTCACATGAACTCTTACCCGCGTAACAAGAATTGCATCTTCTTATCTGCTTTGCTTTGCTTGCGATAAAACTATATCATTATCATCAGCTCTTCATCGCACTAGTTCTCTTCAGAATTGTTTCGTTCCATTGTTCTATTTATCTTTTTCTTTGTCTTTTACACTTTTCCATCCTGTATGTTTATAAGCCTTATTTACTTTCAACAGAGTGCGCTAGCTAGTAGGTAAGGTTGTCTTTCGGATAGTAGAGGTCAAAATTTATTTGTTATGAAACCTAAATAGTATACAGCACTACTATAAGAACGATTTTACTAAGCGATATCCAACTTTACGTTCAGGTAAAGGCGTGCCCAAAGCCGAAAACAATGCCTCTATCCATAGATCTTGATTTTGAGCACTACGGTTCACAGTATTTTGGACTGCATTCCTCTCTCTATCGAAGAAGGTGTTAATAGAAATGATCGCTTAGTCATATGTTATATCTATGAATCATTATATTCATAATGATATCAATAGTATCGATGCCTACCAGATTTCTTATCCAAATTGTATTTTCCAATATGGTCTTTTCAGAGAAGTTTCTATTCTAAGTGGCATTATAGCATCAAACGTGGTTTCTGCTTACATTTTACATCTCAGATTAAAATATGAATTTAAAACAAATAAAATTAATTATTTTGAAAAATGTATTGCACACAAAGTAATGTATTAATGTATTTTTTATGAGAAGATTTAAAAATAAAAAATATTTTGTAGCCTATAAGTGAACGACCCACGCCTGTTAATAGCGTAGAAGATATTTTAGACGAAGAACTTACAGATATGTTAAGGAATTTACCAGTAGGTAGTGGAACGGAGGTAAACGAAAAATAATTATTGTTGTTTTTATTGACTTTGTTGCTACTAATTACATGTTTTATTAATTTTTCTATGTTTTAATATTCCCTACCAGATGCACTGTTAACGTAATAAATGCAATCTTTAGCTGTTATTGTTATTGTTTGTTGTTGTAACTATCACTATTTACTTCTGCTTAACTCTGTTCCCTCACTAACCTATTTGACGTCCTTTTGAAGAAAATCCAGTACCATTCTTTCTGGTCTTTACTCTAAGGGTCACACAAACCTTTCATATTTCTTACATTTCACAATTTCGACAAAGAAGAAATCTTTCTATACTTGTTAAAGAAACTTGTTTTCTAAGTTTACATTGGCTTACAAAACCTCAATTAAAATTTTAGGAGTTTTTGATTTTTATCTAACAGTCAGTCCGACTTAAATGTATCCGGTTCAAATATGAGACCCTCTGCCTGTCCGTATCTATTGCATATAAAAATTACTTCCAGTTTTTTCTCGGCGGATATTCTTCTTCCCACTGTTCTGTCACTAATAAACTAAAGAACGTTTTTTTTTTGAAGAGGTAAGGAAAGAACTCCTTTTCAATCTCGGTCAGTCTTCCACCTCAAGACTGTCTTGGCGATTCTCTCGTCGCCCATTTTTACCTACTTTTAGCCCTGGCAACAGCGCGCATTCTAATATGGTATCAATCAATGTTTACTGCTCATGGAACCGTGTAATTAATATTTAAAAACAATTTTTATTATATTTATGTTATTATAGATATATCTAGACGGACCGTACGGTGCCCCTTCAAGTCACATATTCAGAGCTCAACATGCTGTATTAATTGCAACAGGAATTGGAGTTACACCTTTTGCCTCAATACTTCAGTCTATTATGCATCGTTACTGGAAAGCAAGGCATACGTGTCCAAAATGCAAATTTTCATGGGCAAGCGAAATTCCTGCCACTATTATGAATTTACGCAAGGTATAGTATAGTTTAAGAGTTTTTAACTTAACAATTAAATAAAATGAATATCATGGTACTTTAGGTTGACTTCTTCTGGATAAACCGAGATCAGAGATCGTTCGAATGGTTTGTAAACTTACTATCTCAGCTTGAAATTGAACAAGCCGAGCTTGGTGGTGCCATGGAGAGATTTTTAGAAATGCACATGTATATCACGAGTGCTTTACAGAAAACCGACATGAAGGCTGTTGGATTGCAACTTGCTTTAGACTTACTTCACGAAAAGGTTTGTTAATATCTTAATAAAAGCAATTCTCAATACTGATCCTGGAAATTGTAGGAAAAACGGGATTTGATTACTGGTTTAAAAACAAGAACTAATGCAGGTCGGCCTAACTGGGATAAGGTATTTAAGCAAATATTAGACCAAAAGAAGGGAAAAGTGACATTGTTTTATTGTGGTCCTCCACAGCTAGCTAGAATTTTAAGAATAAAGTGTGATCAATACGGTTTTAGCTTCCGTAAAGAAGTTTTTTAGATTATTTTTCTATTTTGTGTTATATTAGAAATTAATTACTTATTTATTATTTGTAGATATTCGTGTATTTATTTGTACATAAAACGTATTTCTTTAATAAAATGCTTGTTTAAAATACATATCATTTATTGTGTAAGGAACCTTTGATGCGAACATGAACCACTGTAATTTTAATTTCAGTGAGATTTCAAGATTGTAGAACCAAATTAGATGGTTTTTTTGACATTTGAAATCTTCTATAATTTGATAATTTTATTTTATTAAAGCTTTTACATTAGAAGCTAAATTTGAACTAACTATTCCTAATATACACATGTTAGGATAAAGATATTTCTGCTCCCAGATAAGAATTATTTAACGCAACGATAAAGATTATGCAAGAAAGCTATTCCCACATTATAAAGTCGTTAAATGATTTTAAATTTAATATAAAGAATAAACGACATAATTACTTATTATCAATTTTAGAATTACTTCTGAAGAACAATTAAAGTAGTATTACTGGTAAATAAAGTTACTAGGACAAGTTACGAAATAGGTAACGTAAATTAAATTTGTCTAAAACACTGTCTATGTAAAGCGTTTAAAGCATTTTGGAAGAATTTAGTAGATTGGCATATTTATGTCATGGCTCTTTTATTCTAAAATTTATAACAACAGTTAGTATTAGACAGTCACAACGAGCAGTACTTGAGTTTTGATAGGAAGACGATTTTGAATTGTTAAACCCCCAATGTGGAAATATTAGTATTTAATAAATTAAGTAATAGGTTGTACACGTTACATTTATATTGTAAGCAAACTATTTCCTTCATTTCCGTTTGTTGAGACTTTACTGACGTCAAGTTCCGTCTAATGCATCGACCGTATGTTTTACACTATCCGTGATGAACGCCTATGAAACCAATTTCAACTTTAGTTAGTTTAAAACAATGACGCGTTTAGGAGCACTCAGCGGACTTAATGGATGACTCACAGCTAAGGTTGCCACCCTTACTGGACTGCAGTACCAGGCTATTCACAGAGACGGAGCTGCATCTGTTGAGAAAATTTATAATTATCTAGTGGGTAACAGTATGTAAAATAATTTAATTTGACATAATATAAAACTGTGTCGTGTGTGTTATTTTGTGCTCGATTAAAAGCATATTAAAACTAAATATATTTTATTTTACTTTATTCTACTTGGTCTAATCATCTTAATAATTAATTCTAACATGGTAGCAGATCCGTGGTTGTTATAAACTTTAAAGAAAATTATAAAAGTGGTTCGGAAGTGTTAAGATTAAAAACAATTAAAACTCGTTTTTCAATTTTGCGAGATTATGTTTGTTGCTCATTAAAATTAAAATAAAAGTTAAAAATTAAAATAAAAGTTAAAAATTAAAATTAATAAAACTGAAATGGCTAAACAAACTAATTTCGTTCTGCTTAAAGGTGCGGAAAATTGAAATACGTGGAAATTTCATATTAAAGTTGTTTCATCGGCTGCTGAGGTATGGGAGACGATAATTCAAGACACCGAACCAGAAGAAGATGAAGATCACAAAATATACAAAGGGTGGAAAAAGAAAGACAGTCATGCACAGCAAATAATAACCACACGAATGGATGAAGCACTGTTGGTACATGTAATGACGTGCAACAAAGCAAGTGAAATGTGGGTAAAATTAAAATCTATATATGAACAAAGCACAGAAATGTCACTGCAAATTCTCCAGGGTCAGTTTTTTTCATTTAAATATGATGAATCGAAAGATATAGCAACGCATATATCAAACTCGACTACTTTAGTTAATAAAATAAAGGAAGCGGGGGAGTGCATCTCTGAAGCCATGGTAATGGCAAGAATAATTATTTCACTGCCAAGACGCTTTCAACATTTTGTATCGGCATGGGAGAGTGTCCTTTCTGCTAATCAAAATCTAAATAATTTAACATCCAGGCTAATGACCGAGGAAAAGCGAATGCTTGAACAAAAACAAAATCAAAATAATAACGGTAATATGGCTCTGTATGCCAGAAAAGAATTTTGTGTCATTTGTCGGAAACATAATCATAAATCAGAGAATTGTTTCTTCCGCAACAAAAACAATAATACTAATTATAATAAATAAATCGTCTAATTCATATTCTACTTATAAAAGAAATCACCCAAATAAAAACAGTAAGTTTGCACAAACGCCAATGTTCCCACAACAGAGGACTAAAGCACCTCATAGAAATGCATTAATAGGTATGACAATGTTCAATGAAAACTTATCTAATACTGAAACTGAAGAAAAATGGTACCTAGTTTCAGGATGTAATAGTCACATGACATCACATATACAATACTTTTCACAGTATACTCCGTACACTTCAAGCAATAACTTAATTAAAATTGGAGATAGCAGGCTACTTGAGGCTAAAGGTATAGGTGATATACAGTTGGTTGTAACTGTCAAAGGTGAAATAATCGAAAGTGTGCTAAAAAATGTCCTGTATGTGCCTGAACTACACCTAAATCTGTTTTCACTAGGTGTGTGTATGGAAAAAGGATATTCAGTACAAGGTGAGGAAGACATCATCTATCTTAAAAAGAATGACAAGCTTTATGTTGAGACAATTAAGAACAAAAATCTTTTCTTCATAAGTATGAAAGTAGATACTCGTGAAAATTGTGAAGGAAATAATTTATTAGCTGGTTATGCAAGTGGAATTCGATCCATTCAAGATTGGCATGAGCGTCTTGCTCATCAGAATTTCCAACATGTAAGATCCTTATTAAAATCATTAAATATTGAATTTAAAGATGATAAGAATGCCTTTTGCGAATATTGTTTGCAAGGAAAACAATGCAGACAACCATTCAGAATTAGTACAACAGAGGTCAATGAACTATGTAATACAATAAGCGCAGGCCTTTGTGGGCTTATGGAAGTCCCAAGCGTTGGAGGCTCAAAATACTTTCTGCTTTTAAAAGATCACTTCAGTAAATTTAGGATTGTCTATTTTTTGAAGCACAAAAGTGAAACTGCTGAAAAACTGAAAAAAGTTTTTGCTGTAGCTCAAAACCAAACAAATAAAACAGTAAAAGTTTTCACATCTGATAACGGGACAGAATTCAAAAATAAAGAGGTAGGAGAGTTATTAAAAAAAATAGAGAGAGAAAATCGTGCAATCGTTCAATCAGCTCGAAGTATAATAATGTCTAAAAACCATGACAAAAGGTTGTGGGCAGAAGCGGTGAACACAGCCGTCTATGTCCTCAACAGGAGCAGTACTAGCTATACAGCTAATAAAACTCCTTTTGAAATGTGGTATGGTATTAAACCAGATCTTTCTGGACTTGAGATTTTTGGCTGAGATGCTTTTGTACACATACCTAAACAATTAAGAAGAAAATGGGATTCCAAGAGTAAAATGGGTATTTTTGTAGGTTACGAAGAAGATAAAAAGGGTTACAAAATTTACTATCCAAGCACCAACTGTATAGAAATAGCAAGAAATGTAATATTTAGACCTCATAATGCAGAAGAAAAAGAAACTCTTGTGTTCTACAGAACCTGAACACGTAGTATACCTTTATGATGAAAATTTATTTTCAGACAGCGATTCTGAAGTTGACACTCAAGATCCACATGAGGGAGAAAATCAAGTTATTAATGAACCGGAAATCCAAGAAGAAAAGAAACTACAAGAAGAGCTCGACCAGAACAGGGAAATCGGCCAGATAGAACTACCAGTTTTAAATGAAAGAAGAGTTCTGAGGGAACGATCTACTATAAAACCACCCATGAAGCTCTCAGACTATCAACTCAATTTTGCCCAAGAACAAAAGTTCAGTAAAGGTGATATGCTTTGCTTTAAGGAAGCAGTTGAAGGAAGAGAAAAAGAAGCGTGGATAAAAGCAATCAATGAAGAAAAACAATCTCTTGAGAAAAATGAAGTTTTTAAATTTGTTAAAAAACATCTTGTTAAAACTAAGCTGTTGTCAAGCAGATGGATCTTTAAAATAAAGAAAAATGGTGACCACAAAGCCAGACTCGTTGTAAGAGGATGTGAACAGAAAGAAGCAGACTACGACAAAACGTTCAGTCCAGTAGTCTCTGTGAGTACTCTTAGACTTTTAATAGCTTATGCTGCATCCAAGAAAATGATAATGAAACAGTTTGACATTAAAACGGCTTTTTTATATGGGAATTTATAGGAAGATCTTTATATTTCTTTACTAGAAGGATACGAGGAAAAACTTGGATATGTCTGTAAACTAAAAAAATCTTTGTATGGGCTCAAACAGGCACCATTCCAGTGGAATAAAAAACTAGTTGAATTCTTAAAGAAAAATGGGTTAAATCAATTGATAACAGATAAATCAATGTTCAACAATTTAACGAGTGACCTATTTTTAGCTATATGGGTCGATGATGGATTGGTCATTTCTGATTCTGAAGATAAAGCTAATGATCTTTTAAATAAACTGCAATCAGAATTTGAAATCAAGAAAATGGACAAACCAGAAAATTTTGCAGGATTTCAGATATTAAAGGAAAAGGCATCTGTTATTTTACATCAAACAAATTACATCACTAAAATTTTAAAGCAGTACAACATGGAATTCTGCAAACCTGTCAAAACACCTTCAGTAATAGAAAATGGAAAAGAAGAGATCAAAACAAGCGAGGTTAGATTCCCAGTAAGAGAAACAGTTGGCAGCCTCTTGTACCTGGCTAACAGATCTAGACCTGATATTGCTTATGCTGTCAATATTGTCTCACGCAATATGAGCAAACCCACAGAGCTGGATGTTCAGAAATTAAAAAGAATATTCAGATATTTGCAAGGCACTAAAAGTATGGGAATAAGGTATCATACCAACCATTACTCTTTCACCATTGAAGCGTACAGTGATGCGGATTATGTAAACGATCCAGAAACCCGAAGGAGCACATCTGGCTACCTGACGATGTTTGGAGGTGGACCTGTTTCATGAGCAACACGACGCCAACCATTAGTGTCAGTAAGTACTGCTGAAAGTGAGTTCATTGCAGCAAGTGAGTGTGTGAAGGAAGTGTTATTTTTGAAAGCTTTGTTCAAAGAATTAACAAATAAAATTGTTCTAGTGAATTTGAAAGTTGATAACCAAAGTGCGATTAAATTGCTCAAAAATAATAGCAGTTTCAAAAGGTCAAAACATATAGATACGAGATTTAAGTTTGTAGCTGAAAATCTAAATGGAAAGAATATTAATGTAAAATATTGTCCTTCTGAAATGCAAATAGTAAATACTTTTACTAAACCTAATCCGAATCATTTTGAAGCAAATGTAAATAAAATTATGAGCATTGTAGAATTGTAATTTTAATGTTTGTTTTTTTTTGATGATTTTGAAACTTCTGTTGAATCGCATAATACTTCTTTGATTTGTGTATAATGTATAATTCCTTTTTGATTTTTTTGTAAAACGTTGACAATATTGTGCTTATTGTTTACTCAAATCAATAATTATAAATTTAGGGGAGTGTTGAGAAAATTTATTGTTATCTAGTGGGTAACAGTATGTAAAATAATTTAATTTGACATAATATAAAACTGTGTCGTGTGTATTATTTTGTGCTCGATTAAAAGCATATTAAAACTAAATATATTTGATTTTACTTTATTCTACTTTGGTCTAATCATCTTAATAATTAATTCTAACAGCATCAGCAGCAGTCACGGAACTGTAAACAGACGTAGGGAATCGCCTTCGAACTCCATACCCGATGTAAGGGATCTCCCTCGAACCCTCCGAACTAGATATGAAAGGCTGTCGCTGCTTCGAGTACTTCAGACTTGACCAGAAATTCCAGAAAACCAATGATTATTGATTACTAGATGGTGCTCTGCAATTTACTGGCTTTTTCATAACCTCAACCGGCAACCGACCTCGTCGTCAAATTACCAATCGTACCGTTGAATACCGACCAGGTGGCAACCGTTCTCTCAGAGGTAATTACGCTGACAATGCCGAGCAACAGTATAATTCTATGTAGCGAAAACGTTCAGTGACTTTGCATTGTCAGCAACTCAACCACTGAGGTCTGCTGAATGCTCCTGAACGCGCCCAATGCTTGTATTCAGCAGCAGTAATCGGGCTTACTTGTTGTCAGTATCTATGATTATGCATTGCTAGTACTCGCTTGCTCCTGGACGACTTTATTGATATAACTATATCCCACGTTTTAATATTGCGCTCGTCACAAATTTAAAAAACAACCTGCTGTTTTCTACATAAACATAATTTTTGACGCAACAACTTATCCCTAACCTCTAATACAAACGGCAGCATAATACAAAAGTGCTTTTAAAAACGCTGCGTGAAATGCCGGCAACAAACGCATCACTGATGGTTGCTGCCAACCGTCCAGGAACTTTATGATTCGCGTACTACAACCTGTTGACTGTTCCTAAACACAAACAATGGCAAGCGATTCAAATTCAAATTCAGAGAACCAATAGAACCTGTAGAACGGTGAGCAGTGACATTATGGCATTTATCACAAAATACTTTTATTATAAACAATACGAAGCATGCTGAAAAAATTTCTAAAATCGGTTACTGTCAGCGTTGTGCCATTGTCAAATTCGAAAAATTTGTCACTTCTACTCGTAACCTATAATTCAGTTGACAGTTTCTACCCAAGCTAAGCAGTTCTGTTTACATAGCACTTTAAAAAAAAGTAATTTTGTGAAAAAATGGAACTCTCGCGTGAACATTTTCGAGCAATGATTTTTTACGATTATCGAAGCAACGTAACACCCAAACAATGCATCGAACGGCTTAGTGTGGCTTTTGGTGAGAAAGCTCCATCGAATTGAATTGTTTATAATTGCTTTGCTGAGTCCTAGCGTGGACGTTCTTGCTCAGTAATGAATTTCGCAAAGGTCGTTCATTCACGTCTTTTGTTGTCACTAACGTTGACACTGTGCGTGAAATGAATTAGTGAGGTCGGGGTCAACTTGGGCATTGACATGAAAACAATACACGATTTTACACGATCGTATGAATTAGAGGTCATTCAAATTCAGTGTACGACATTACTACTGGTGACGAAAGTTGGATCTACTCATACAAGCCGGAAACTAAACAACAATCCACTGTTTGGATGTTTCGAGGTGAGTCGAGATTCATAGAAGTTGTTTCTTCCGTATTTCTGGAAATGTGGCAACCATAGCTTTAGAGAATCAAAGAACTGTGAATGCTGATTAGTACACAACAATTTGTTTGTCGGAAGTCATCGGTGAAATCATAAAAAACAATTCAAATCGGCGCATCCATTTTTACTATAACAATGCAAGTGGCCGCACAGCTTCACAAACTGTCGACGTTTTAGCCAGTAAAAAAGTGAAATTGATGTCGCCTGATCTAGCACCAAATGACTTGTTTCTGTTCCAGACAACAAAAAACAAAATGCGTGGTGAACGTTATTCTTCTCTTAAAGCAGTCGTTGAGGCATTTAAGCAATTGGTTTCTGAAGTACCTGCTTCAGATTGAAAAAAATGCTTCGAAAATTGGTTTGAACGTATGCAAAAGTGTATTGATGCTAAGGGCAAATATTTTGATAAACAATAAGGCCATTTACTAAATTGTATCTGTGTTTTTCTTTACCATTTGCAGAGATTTTCCCAATAAGCCTGGTACTAGTCTGAACAAAAAATATTCTGTTAATAGATGGTATCTCAGAATTTTTTTGTAACTACGCTTGAGATTGCCCCAGAACTTCCTTCCTTATAGTATACGAAAGAGGTCATATTAGAATTTGAGGTAGATGACGAACTGGATAAAGATCAAGTCTATGGAGGAACTTGCCCTGCAAAAGAAGCTTTCCTTGCTTTTTCCGTTTGCTACTCCAACTCATGTTGCATGAGAAGCTTGGCAATACTGAATTTTAATAATGTTTGCCGCCTAGCTGACAATCTTCTAACGGTTGCAGCATAGCCCAAAAATGGTTTATCGATTTCGTCGTGCTCCCCTACCGTTGACCTTTTTTCTGGGTAAGATAGAATTTTACCAGTTGTAGTTGGTTGTGAAGAAGATGTAATCTGAGGGAGGGCTTTTCTTTTTCTGGTGCGTGTAGTATTCGGAGTCTGTTGTGTTCTTTCTGTGTCTTGTCTTTCTGTGTCTTGTCTTTCTGTGTCTCGTGTTTCTGCATCTTGTCTTGCTATTTTTGTATCTTCCGATAAGTTGCAGGGTGGGGTAACTTGTGCTGCAATTTCATTTTTATTGGTTGAGTTGTCGTCATTGTCAATTTGATCTGATGGAGTGGCTGGTAAATCTTATACTTTATTTATGCCCACATCAGATATGTTTGACTCTGTTGTAGTCAGATGAAAAAAATGATCTAAATATGAGTTCCATTTGTTGTGCGCATGACCATGCCGTGTAACGACAAATTCTTTTTGCTTTGTGTCCAGTCGGCTTCTTTTCTGATCGAAAATGTTTCGCATAATTATCTCAAGTCTTTTCAATCTGTTTTTCTGTAAAGCGATATGTACATTATTTTTTTGGTTTCAGATTTCTAGCAACGGTAGATTCATATAAAACTATTGGCCACAGTTTTAGAATCTACTGTTTCTAAAATTTTTAAAAAGGTATGTCGCGCAATTTGGAAGAGACTACAAACCACCGTATATGCCAGAACTCTCTACCGAAATTTAGAAAAAATCGGTTTCTGGTTTTGAAGACATATGGAATTTTCCTAATTGTCTCGAAAGTATAGACGGAAAACATGTTACTACTTACCAAGTGTCCCCAAGACGGTGAATCATTACATTATTGCTATTTAAAGAAATTTTCGATAGTTCTAATGTATATTGTGGATCAAAATTATAAATTTCTTTACATAGATGTTGGCGCATATGTTATGGTGGTACTTTTAAAGCTTCAAATGTAGGTAGAGAATTTGCAATTTCGCCATTCCAGCCAACAAATGGCCGCCTGGTCAGGAAGAACCGCTACCTTGATTGATGAAGGTTTTACGTTCAACCCGTACCTAATGAAACCATTTTCTTATCGACAAACACGTTACAATTTAAAAAAAGAAGAATTTAATTGCTATTTACGGAGAGCTTGTCGTGTCGTAGAAAATGCTTTTGGTTAACTACAGAACGTATATTTAAAGAATATTTGAAACTACATACATAATAAAAATCTCATATCTAAACTACTGTTTTTATACCTACCTTCTAATCCTTCTACATTTAAAGACTTTTCAATTTTGTCTCATACTTTGTTCTTAATTCGAATGTTTTTGTAATGGGTACGAGATAAATCATATAACACCTTGTATTTTTTTACGACTCTTTCGTAAAATTCTCTTCATTTGCCATTTTTACAATGCGGTATCGACGATCAAGTTCAATAGACTGCGCTGACCGCCACCGCGTGCTAGAACGGTGCTTAAGCCGCGTTTATCACAGACAGGCCCGCCGCTAACCACCTGAAAGCCCGCGTGCAAAACTGACTATACCGCCCCCACCCGCATGTTCTGTCCCTCACTGGGCTTGTACACAGGACTTTTAGTTTTGTGTAAAAAAGTAATGAAATACTTTACAAAGTCAAACAATTTATTATCATTACATGTTTATGACGTAGAATTTTCAAAAATCAATTTCAATGTCAAACGCCTGGTTCTTACTCATTCGTTGTACCTACTTTTGTTAAGGTAGCTCGAACCTGCAGACGTTTTGCATCTTAATTTCGATAGATGTCAATAGATGGCGATGTTATGAGATAATTGACAAAGTCAATTGATTATGACACAAAGTACCGACACCAAACAAAAAACGACCGCAAATTGAGCTCAATAACAATTTTTTCTCCGCCAGAGGCATGCTATTCTATATCAAATATATCAAATTAAGGTATACTATATAAAGGGAGGTATTGTCAACACGCCATTTTGTAGGTATAAAATCGGCGCCAAATTTAAATGTGTATGTAATATTTACCAGAATAACATTAACTGAATGAAGTTGAAAATGAAAATTACACATTCTGTTTGTACTTATATCATACTAAATGATTACTAGGTTAATTTGCTAATTATATTATAAGAATTAATAAAGGGTCTAAATTATAAATATAATAATAATTTTAAAAATAATTTTACATAACAAAGCAACTCTAAACATATTGGACAAGTTTTGTAATAAACTAGTAGTAGAACTCAACCATTAATTTTGATCCAACATTATTTACGTGTTACTTAAATTATAAAGTTATATGCCTTTATGGGACATTAATGTCCTTACCTTTGCCTTTTACCAAAAGGAGAATCATAATTAAAACGAATTTGCAATTTAAAGAAAGACAAAAAATTTATTTAAAATAGATATTCTCTAGTATTTTACAGTCTTTTAGATAACTTTAACATAACATAGAAAGTTTAGTTTGTTTTAAATAAATGCTGTTTCTCTCTTTTTCCTTTTCCAAATGTTGGATTTGATCTGGTCTGAATATCTTGAAGTTGTCGAGCTATTCCTTGTGTTTCTTTAATTTATTAATCTCTTTCTGTTGTTACAGTAATTAGTTTTTCACAACAGTTCTTGCAGTTATGGTGTACCCTGCTTGTTTCACAGTTTAAATTCCTGCCATTTTTATTTAATGGGGTAAAACTGTTTTTGCAATTGGTTGCAGTTGATTCAGCTTTCTCTGCTACACATGTCTTGCTCTTAACCTAATAAAATAAAATTATTATGTAGGAAGCTACTGCAGATAGTCTATGTAACTTACGATCGAGCACCTCACATTTTTGTTTAATGGGATAAAAATGTTTTCACAATTGGTTACGGCTTTTTCTGCTAAGCGTGTCTTTGCCTTAATCTAAAAAAGGAGCTATATGTAGGCACATATTGCAGAACTAGGCTAGGTAACAACTTACTATAGAGCTGCACAATGGCTTATGTGTTTTAAAAAAGGTAGCTAGGGCATTGCACTTTAATTTCCGTATGCCATCCTGCCTGTTGGATTCAAATTGTGCTTCATCAAAGTGACACTGCAATTATTAATGATAAAGATATGGTATATTAAGAATACTGTATACAAGTACGTAGGTCTGCCAGTTCTTACCCTCCCAGTTATCTCGACGAATATTCACAGTCCATCTCTTCTTCCTTTCTGGATCTGCAAGAAACGGCTTCAATTTACAATTCACTGTAGTGTGACTGCATTTCACAGCAAAACACACTTGTGGCATTTTTAGTGCCTTTTTTTCACTCACGTGTATCGCGTTATTTTCACACAAATATGAGAACACAGGTGAAGACAATCTAAACAAAAGACAGGTTATGGTTAACATAAACAACAAATTCAAACAAATGTAACGTGATCGAGAACATGATAAACAAAAATAACTAAAATCTCTAGATTTTTCTGGGGAAATTGTTTCTAGGTTGGTACGTCCCAGCCATTTTGGAGGTAGTCCCATAAACAAAATGGAATGACAATACCTCCCTTTATATAGTACACCTTATATCAAATTTGATAAGTTTAAACGTCAGTTTACAAATATGAGAATTTAATATTTAAATTTCAGAAAAAGTAATTTTAAAAATGCCTTCTTATTACTTACTCAACGCGTTTTTGGGGGCTCAATTCTTTATTTCTGATCTGATTGTTCAAATTACATGATACCGTTATTTGGGTAGACCCAGCTACAAAATGTCTTTCACGGCAATTTATTATGTAATTATAATAATCGTGAACGTGAC
>VTPC01090311.1:0-14958 GCA_011009095.1 Ignelater luminosus
AAAAAAAACTAAAGATTAGTTTTTCTTCAGACAAAACGTACTTCTATTTGAACTGAAAAGCTCTTGATGCAGTATTACTTTAATTAGAGTCTTTAAAAGTATACCTAGATATGATGTGAAAGTAATATTGGGAGACGCAAATGCAAAGTTAGGGAAAGAAGAAGTCTTCACACCAACCATAGGGAAGTTTAGTAAGCACAAAGAAACCAACAAGAATGAGCAGTTCTGATAGACTTTGCTAAGGAAAAATATATGTTTATAATGAGTACATATTTTGAAAGGAAGGATATCTACAAGGCAACATGGCGATCCCCGGATGGAAGAGCTACGAATCAAATTGATCATGTCTTAAAGAAAAAGAAGATCAAAAATGCATAAAAAATGTACAAACATACAGAGGACTGGAGGCAGACTCCGATCATTATATGTTAGGAATAAAGATGACACAACTGATACCAGAAAACAAGAGTGAGTAAGAATACAAACAAACCAGTAAGATTAGATGAAGAACAAGAAAAGTATGAAAAAAGCATTGATAGAGAACTAAAAGAAGCAGAATTAGAAGGACACATAAACGAGGATTGGGAAAAAATTAAGCAGATAATGAGTAACGCAGCAAAAGAATATAATAAGTACGTAAGTCAAAAGAAAAATAATTGGTTTGATGACGAGTGTCAACAAGAAATCAAAGAGAAAAGTGAATTAAAGACAGAAATGCTCATAAAAGAAATAATAGAAGTAAGAAATAATTACGAAAAACAAAGAATGGATGATTTAGACGTGGTACAAGTACAATAGACCAAATATTTACACTCCGAAAACTACAAACGGAAAGCTATGAATATGGATTACCAACGCTGATATTATTTATTGACTTCAAGCAAGCATATGATAGAATAAAACAAAATCAAATGTACAAAGCACCCGAAGACTAAGACTTAGTAGAATGATACAACTAACTAACACTACTAAAGACCGAAATCAGAGTTAAAATAAATAATGTAACGTCGGAGAAATTCAAAGTCAGTGATGAGGTAAGGCAGGGAGATCAGCTATCAGCGGTTTTGTTTAGCTTGTGCTTATAAAAGGCGATACGAGAAGCAAATACTAACAGGAAGGCAATGCTATACTATAGACAGCACCAATGTCTGGCTTTCGAAGATAACGTGGTAATATTGACAAAAGACAAACGGGAGCTGCAGGAAGTAGTACAAAGGTTAGATAAAGCGGCAAAATAACTGGGTCTTTACATAAATGGCAATAAAACAAAGTACATGGAATGGACAGATGATAGCTGCCAGAAAGGAGAAAATTTCAAAGTAGAAGGGCAAGGGGGAAAGAGTTTCCACTTTTGAAAGAGTGGAAAGATTCATTTACGGTGTTCACATGTAAACCAAACAGCAAAGAAGAGATCCAGTCAAGATTAATGGCAGGAAATCGCTAAACATATGCGCTAAATAGAATTCTAAAAAGCAAACAAATATCGAGGAATGCGAAAACTCGGATATATAAAACAGTTATACAACCAGTAGTGACATATGCCAGTGAAGTGTGGACATTGACCAGAAACGAACAAAATATGCTTGAAGTATGGGAGAGGAAAATTTTGGGAAGGATTTTTGTAGGCAAAATAGTAGATGACGTATGGATAAGAAACAAATAGTGAGTTAAAAGATTTATATAAATAGGGCACATAGAAAGAATGTCGAATGCACAAATATCAAAGAAGATACTAACACATACAATAGGCACGAAGAAAAGAAAATGAAGACCAAAAAGCAGATGGAAACACGAAGTAGATAAAAAATTACAGACAATAGGAATAGAGAGGTTGAAGCACGAAGCGTCTAATAAGAAAAAATGAAAAAAGATAACCTCGCAAGCCATAGGCCTATTAGGCCTCTAGTGCTATTATACAGGCTGTTTTACAAAAACAAATATAGAATATAGAAGAGTCTAGATGGCTTTTTTCATGCGAACCAAAGCGTCTGTACTCAGGCGTAACGTGCTTCTCGGCATACAAATAACTGTTTACTTATTTGTATGTAATGATGCTTTTGATCTAAATCAGCAAAGCTTGGACATTCCAAGGCAGTATTTTCCAAACTATGTATCGTGGCACAGTGAAGTCCTGAATGCGATATTTAGTGTGCCCGTGATAGTATCCAATTGTCTGAAACATGGCGGCTATACATTGGGAAAGTGCACAAAATAACAACTAATAATAAGAATGTTCAAATACAGCTAAGAGTTGAAAATTGTTAGCCTCACTCTAATCTGAAAAACGGGATTGATTGCATCCAAGATGTTACATCGCAGTTCTATTTCGATGTAATATAAAATTTTGTCTGATTAAAGATTGATCTGTCCAAGGTAGCAATTGTTTGAATTTCAGCTATTCATGTACTACTGCTTAAGACCAAACCTCAGAGAAAGCGCAAAGACTTTTGAAGATCATTTCCAATAATCTGAAAAAATTGATCTTGAAGAGATATAGCATACCTTCAAGAAAAGTGATCTGATCATTTGCAACTGATTAGAATGCAACTGAGTGCATTTATGGGAAGGTGTTGTTGAAACAAACTTTTCAGCAAAAGATTGGTTCAAAAGCGAAATTTGATCATACGTTGTAACGTTCCCTAAAGATCTAATCGAAATTCTATGTCTAAAGATTATGATTGGCTAGCGGAAAGTCTTCAGATGTCAGATGTTCTTATTTCAAATTTTCCAAGAAGATAAAAGAGTGTATTTTATGATTTTTTTCAATATATAATCTCTGATGTGCCTCAAAGGAAATCAAATCACCTAGATGTGACATCATTAAGAAAAGTTCGCAAAATGTTGCTCTAACTTAGAGTTAGAACTGAGATTACGGTATGCTATTAGACAACAAAAAACTTCAGAAGGTAATAGTTCACTAATTTAGATCGAAAAGAGAATTTCTTGTATTAGGCGTTTGAATATTGATACTCAAAACAGTGAGCAGCAGAAGAACTAAATTTTCTCTGGTTCTGATAACAAATAATGCTCTTGGTGTTGTTTTTGAGAGGAATTAGAATTGAGATGCATTAGCTAATCATATTTAAGAATTTGTAAATTTAGTGAGCTGTCTAAGAGGAATTAGATTATGTGTATGCACAGTCGAGTGCAACTAGGGAAAGATCATAGCAAAGATTTTACTATGGCAACCTTAGCATGTTCTGATCTTTCTCACAATGAGTCTATTGAGATAATTATAATAAAGATCATGTTCACGGACAACAAGGGAGATCTCAAGTTTGTTGAGCAACCCAAATCTTAACTTAGTGTCTGCATTGTTCTGTCAAGGTTTTGTGTTAACTTAACAAAGACCAAAACGAACCAAATGAAAATAGATGCTGTCTAGACAGTGCTGAATTATTTTGATACACAATTTGCCTGCTTGCCCTGACAAAAGCACTCGGGATTTAGTTGTTTTCTACAATTTGCAAAATACACATATTTCCATAGTTAGATTACAAAGACATTACAAAGATTACTTAGCAAACTGGCAACATTGTTTTGACTGACAGTACTATGCTGTGTAGAAAATAATTGTCAGTACTAGTACTCCAAATGGAAAGAAGAATGGAAAGAATAAAACTCAAAAAGGCTCTATAAGTGCAATTAATCTAACTTCATATTAGTTTGATTCTCTAACATTCCCAATCAGAAACTTAATCATTTCTTTAGATGGCAGAAGATGGTTGGATTGAACGCAAGACCTAACTAGAAGAACCAAACTGATCCAATATATTTACTCTATGTTAATTGTAACTGTAAGTGCAACAAACTGAATTTCTTATTATTAATTTTTCTCTAAAACTCTTATTCAGGAATTTATTCTTTTATTCAGATATAAGAAGGCTATTGTCTAAAATCCAAACTGATCCACAACGCTTTACTTTTATTGTAATTGTAGAAGTGTAATAAATTTGGTTTTTTATTAATTTGTCTTTATAGCATTCCTAGCAGGAATTCAATTGTTTATTCTGATAGCAGAAGACTATTGCACTTTAAAATTTAATTGTACAAACCAAAATAGATAAATGGATAAACCACATGGATTACGAAATTCTTTAATCAGATAAATATCTATTTACATCACAAAAGTAGACAATAAGACACTTAAAGTATCTTTCAGATATTTGTCTGATCTGACGTCTTGGATATTATTCCAAAGACAAAGGGAGAGAAAAATTCACGTCGAAGTGAAGTCATAATGGTAGTGAAGCAAAAGATTCTTTTGGAAACCACAAATAATTCTGATGATGATAATGATGACACGTTACTTGAAAGTGAGATCTTTCTACATTCAATATTCCAAAACGTCGAAACTGGATGTTTACAATAGGGTAATACAAGAACGTGCTATTAGTGCCATCAATGTATTGATTACAATGAAGGTATCCATCGACCATAGAAAAATTTAAGCTAAAGAATGAATAAAAAGTAAAATTAGAATTTCGCTTAATTTTGTAGTTTTAAGAATATGTTTGAAGAATATTTAACACAGTAAAACACATCTAGTACGTAATTTCATGTGAGTAATATTAGACACGTGCTAAATAATCCTTTTGCAAAAACGAATATATAAACACATCTGTTTTAAGCTGAAACAATTGTTTACCAAGCTCTGTGGGTTGTTTGTTCAAGAAAGATAAAAAGCCAAATAGTTTATATGTAGTACTATTTACATATTTACACTTTTATTTTTCTTTTTATTTTTAACAGGATTTTGTGTTTCACTTTTTGTTTGAATTTAAAGCAAGTTTGTTATTCAGTTCCAGTAAAAAAACTCAAATCCAAGATCACAAGAAAACCCAGGAATAAGATTATGAAGCCTACCTTCGCATCCATAAAAAGCTTTTTTGCCTACATCCTTTTTATTTCTGTATTTATTTATATTTTTCTTCTACCTTTTTTTGCAACGCAAAACCCCTCTGAAGAGTTGCTATTTCTGAACTTGATGTTCTAACCACTTATGAATAATTAATTTGTTGAATATATGCTAAAATGTGTTCTAAGAATTGTGAGAAACACTTCTTGAGTGTTTATGTTGCCGCTGCTAGTATTTTTGAATTTTCATTCGCATTAATAAAAAATGTAACATTTTCCAGTGAATCACTAATTGCTTTCAAATGACAAAGCAAATATTTCCATCAGTATTATTAAACTAGAACAAACACTACCATTCCTAGGATTTATGTTAATATAAATACTTAAAAAGCATTTACGAAAGCTTTCATTTTTTCATTAAAAGTCATTTATTACTGTCAACCCGAGCTTTCTGTAAAACAGATCTATTTACTTTTTGTCCTCCTAATGATGTTATTTTAAACCCTTAAAATTCCACAAAACGCTGCTTTTTATTCGTTTAAATTTAATTTTCTTAAGACAACACAGAAAAATGTTTTATTTAAGACCGAAATATCGTTACGAGCTTAGGAGGTCATGAAAACACTCGAGGCTCGAGTTTAACAGCTGTTGACTCTAACATCTAAAAATTTAACACTTAAGTTAGTTCGAGGAAAAACAAAAGAACTTAAAAGCAAGTTAGGGGAGAGCGAGAAGATAAAGCAAATTCCTATCTATGATTTTACTTAAAACTTTTGTAACTTTGTTACAAATTCTTTAAATCATGCAAATGTATCGTTACCGATGCACGCAATCAACGGGAAATAAAAGAAATGAGGAAATTCAAAAAATTGTAAATAAGTAAAAAATAATTAAATTACTATAAAGTGAATTATAACACAGAAAGTTGTTTTTTAATAAAGTAAGCCAAACAATTTATAAAAAACATAGAGCGGAGTATATTTGATTTATTTTAAAGTTAGAATCCTCGAGCTCGAGGGTGTTATAGAATGTTCAGTTTTGTGCCAAGGGATTGATTTTATTTGTATTTATAGAACAAATATAAATGTTAGTGAAACTTTTACAAACAAGAAAAAAGAAACATTTGTTTTGTTCTTTTGTGAGATAAAAAACTTTAAATTAAGCAACGCGAGGGTTGAACCGAAAATGGTAAAGTTCATGTTTTATGTTAATTATTAGACAATTATCCAATAATAAATCTTTCAAGATCAAAAAATTCCAAGCCATCAAAAGACCACAGAACTAGCTATCATTTTAAGTTAGAAAGCAAATTTATAATTTGTAACTAACCAGAGGTTGTAACTTCTAAAATTTATTAAAAGTCATTGTTCTTCCTGATGATGGTCTTTAGAATACCAGGCATCTGTTAAGAGTCTTATATACTTCTGAAGCCAGTCTGTTTAGGTACTCTGTCAGATCCCAGCACTTAAGACATGAATACATTGATACCTAGAGCTTAACAAACTCAAAACTGAGAATTACAAAAGAATGCTCTACTTCTTCAATTTCTAAACTTTCACTTTTGGCATTGTTACTAAAATTAAAATCAAAGACGTTTTTCAATATTTGGTTCCTAAACAACCAAAAGCAATATCGATAAATCTGTGTGCAATATAGCGTCAGTTTTGTTCTTGTTCTTTGTTTGCAAGCAAATCGGATCAATCCCGAACCACTTCCACAAGTTCACTTTCCAAAATTACAGTCAACCAAAACATCTTACAACGCTGTAGCGCAGTTTATGTATTTCAATCGATACATCGTAATGACCATCCTCAACTCTCTTCAATTGACTTCAAATACGCACTCACCTTCAATGTTACCATGGGCGTCCGCTCCTATGGGCAAGGAGGGGTGCTTGCTCCCCCTGTATTTATATATGGCTTATATTATAAATTTGTTGGTTAGCCTCCCCCCCCCCCTGGAAATCATCGAGCGGACCTGCATGCATGTTACTTATAACCAGACACCAACATATTACAAAGGAGGCGAATAGAACGTACTTGAAATCGCCAACTTGGCAGATGTTCTAGGAGACAACACGCCTACAGGCATAATTTTTGCATTCACCTCAAACCATAAGGTGATCTCTGATCCATCGAAAAAGTATCAAAAAATTTAATAAGAGTTTGAATTACAAACCACCGATGTGCTCTAAATAGGTTAAATGCAAGAGTTACAGAGGTTGCTGAATATCATTGTAATGTTATGTGGGAAGTAGAAGTAGAATCACTTAGTCTGGGAAATAACACCTAAAAAATGTGACTGGAGTTAAGAAACAAGCTAACAGCACTCCCACGTATACATTTACAAATAACCTAAAATGATACAGTAACCAACAGGAAGACTTTGGCCAAGAATAATGAAACTATAAGAAATTCTTAATCCTGATAAACATTAATCTGCATACACAACTAGTAACTCTATAAGTTCAGTTTCAATACAGAAGTTGTTATTAGACCTTGCAATTTAATATTGAATTCGACACCGAATATTATCACTACCTGGCATCATCAGCTTCTGTTCATTATTTGTAACTCATCATCTCCAACCTCCGACACCATGCATCGCCGCCATCCTACTTTGGCAACGAAACCAACAACACCCTTTTCAAGAATCATCTCCATCAACCATTTTAATTGCATTATTAAGAGTCTATTTCACCAACGATGTTATTGTAAATCAGAAAACCGGGCTTTATTTACGGGGTTTTGGGCACTAATCAATTTTGATGGTAGTCAAATCGTTGGCACAATCAGCCCTAAATCATCTGGCCACTTGCTAGGAATGCGTTCATCAATCAATGTCTTTGCATCGGTTGCCATTATTACAAATTTACTGCAATCCAGTCATTTCAACTTTGAAGTTTGGTTCCAGGTCATACTAGCGCCTCAATTCGGCATTCATTTATATCTTGCCCTTGAGAAATTCAATATTTAGTTCCATTTTGGCCATCAATAATGCATTATTCAACAGTACTGTATTGACTACCACCACTTCAACTTTCAGGATGAAGAGAAGTAAAGATCTTCTAGAATGATCTGAAAAGCAGAAATTAATGATGACTAGGACGTAACGGTGATTGTGTCGTTGAGTATAAGATATTCATTAGATGCCTGAAATTCATTACCATGGAGCCGATCCTAACTGAAGTTTAGAAACTTCAGGAACAATCTGCCCGCACCATCACCGTTCCATGCGTTCTCTGGGTTTGGAGAGCACAGGCATCTTAAAACTTATCGTAGCCTCCGGTAGATTATAACTCTATGAGGGGGAACCAGTCTGCAGTCGCCGCTAGGCTATCTGCACTCTCTACGATAGAACAGCTAAGGGTTGAAGTACCGCACAAGACGCTGAAGTTTCACTATTAGTGCCAACACTCTTCAGACAGCGGGTAATTAACGCACAGTGGTATGGTTTTGAGAAAATTTATCCATTCCTTTACCATCATTGTAGAGACCTAATCAGCACTGTGCAGATCATTCTAATTAGAAATGGAGTAAAATCCTTCAGCAGCAATATTTCATTTTTTCGCTTCTCTGACATCAATCGGCAGGTAGTGGTAAGTCGTCCGTTTTGTTCGCGCGCTATTTAATTACTTTACTCTATTACTCCATTGCCGTTTATCCGTTCCTCTGCACTGACTCAAAAAAAGGTTATTCATATACGTATAATAGTCCCTAGAAACAGTACAGTTAGAGAAGAATTACAAGTAGAACCTATCATCGATGAAATTGAAAGAAACCAACTGAAGTGGTTTGGACACATATGTAGAATGAGTGATAAGAGACAAGTGAAAAGCATATGGGAAGCGCGAGTGCAAAAAAGCTAGAGACGAGGAAGACCCAAGAAAACGTGAAATGACGAAGTTTCAGATATTTTGAAGAAAAAGAAAATAACGTGGACAGAAGCTAAAAAGAAGGCGAAAAATAAAAAGGAATGGACTAGACTTGTATATAATGTGAAAAGTGACGTGTAAATCAGCCAGCAGGGCAAAAAAATAAAAACATTTTAGAAGAATTGGATCAACTCCACAACTTAGTTTATCATTACACTATCAACCCGAAAAAGAACGAAACCAGCTCCACAGTATCATCTACTTCTTCACTGTAAATGCTAGTAAAACCAAAGGAAATAGCCTCCAGCAAACAGTGGCAACCAAAATTGGTCAGATTTATAGGACCATTGGTCCAACTAGCCTCTACAAGCAGCAGCCACCTCAGTCACAAAGGAAAACTGACGCACCAGTTTTCGCCCATCCATCCATCAGCGGCTTGATGTATTTCCTCATTAAAAATAAAATAAAATATATAAAGATCGAAATAAAATAAGAAATAATTTAATTAACCCACCAAAAACAATCGCAAATTCCTTAAAATCAACAAAAAAGATATAGAGAACTATCCCATCGAGTATAGTTGACTGTAGAAAGATCACCTGCTAGTACCTTGTGTGACAAAAGTCCGTATCCAGAATTAGAAAGATTTTTGGTGGAAAAATCCAAATCGCTTCGAACCCTCTACGCCAAGGAGTTGACTTGTTCGAGCGACCGAATCTAAGCCTTTTTCGATTATCATTTCTTGAGTTTTTTGCTGTTTTGATTCCTTTGAGTAAGATCACTGATGGAGTCGGTCAAAAACTACTACATTCTTTAACACTATCAGTTTTGATTCTGAATGGATTATTTCACATCCCATCAAATCTTTTTGTTTCTATAAATCAACTGAGCAAATTAAAGAAGAATAATACAGAGAGAGTTTGCTAAATATTTTGAAGACGTTTAGTAAAGTTTGAAACAAGAGGATTTACTTTCAGAAACTATTCGTTTTGGTTACAGCTGAGTTACTTCCATGATGCCCAAATTTAGTTTTTTTCCCATCTAGACTCCACATCTCTGCAAGTTACGGCAAATACAGGATCCTAAAGGAAAAATGAGAAAAGAACGACTTCATGTGTCCATACAGATAGTTTCTTCTGACTTAATAATTTTATTTCCTCGGACGCTTCGTTACTTTTTCAAGTTGCAAACAAGATTTTGAAATGGTCTCTTAAATCTTAGAAAACTGGACTAAATTTATGAGCGTAACATCGATATAAAAAAGTGAACGCTGAAGCTATTGTTAGATGCATGTCGCAGCAGTTGCCTTTTAGTTGATTTTTTTTCAATTTTGCTTTAGTACAACAGTAAGTAAAATCAAATAAAGAATGCAAAAAGAAACTTTCTCCACTATAAATTATAATTTGTGTTAAAATATTATCACTGTGACATTCAAAATCGAGAGTTTCGATAATGGAGTTCTAAAATCCCAACACGATATTGCTCTTACAGATTTCCGCGTTAATATTATTCCCTTTAGAAGATCTTTGATTTAATATTAGGGCAGACTAAGTTATGCCATGAGCATGACCATCTGGCATTAAAATACAAACTAAACACAAGTAAAAGCGCACTGGGGTGCATTAAATTTTACTTGTTATTTTAGGAAAGCTTACCCTCCCTAACCTAAAATAATCTTAAGGATAATTTAAAACTGTATTTTGCATAAAAATAAAAAAAGTTTATTAAAACATAAATTATAATCTAGAAAATGACAAATAACCGGAGCAAATAACTCACATTACTCCGACTTTACAAACGCCTACACCGAGCAGTCTGCATTTTCAAACCTTTCAACAGGTTACCCAGACGTTTATGCATTACTCCAGTATGTATTTTGTATTCCAGACTCAAGAAGTCTTCTAAAATATTTATAAACCGTCAAAGCGTATGATGACAGAAGTTTTTTTAAAAGAACATGTGGGTTTGTTTATACCAGTTTAGCGAAGTGTAATAACAAAGTCTGGACCGCTTTTTGCTTTCTACTTTGGAAGCAACTTTTGAAATTAAAAAAAAGAAAAAAGAAGCCTTTTATATAGACGAACACACACATTTCCTAAAGAAATTTCAAAGGAGTCCTGTCTTTTTCTGTTGAAACGCCCACCATACAAAACTCTACCCGTTTTAATTTCGAATGCCTGCCCATTCGCTTTGAGAATGTAACCTCAAGATTGAAACGTAACATATACGAAAATTATTTACCTCTTGGTATCGAAAAAAAGAAAGCAGAAAAAGGTACGAATAAAACGTCAACGTGATTAATTTAAACGTGGTAATAGAAGTTTTATCAAATCTCTATACTAAAAAGGGAGTAAAACCTGAAAAATATGTATCTAATAAAAAGGACGTTATCATATCGTTTCATATATATCTTTCCCAGCTCCGTCTGTTCCAGGCATCCGTGGGATGAGCGACCCACAAGGATAAGTGGAAATCTATGTTTATCCTAACAAAGTATCGGGATATCTCAGGATGTATGGACTGGACGTATCCGATATCGCATCTCTCCTGTCGGGTGCAATCTGCACTTGTCTCTTGGAGAGAATTATTGGAAATACATCGCACGCAGAAATTTTTACGTAATATGACTTATTTCGAACGATGATTCACTTTCTTTGCAACTTTCGTTTTCAACATGATTATCAGAGCAAAATCAGTTGATAATCTGTTCAAGAGCTAAAGAGTTTTAGGTTACAGTTCTGCAAGGATAATAATAATAAATGTAAAAAAATAACTAAAATACTGGATGACTACAAGTGTTATATTGGGAATTTTTTGTCGAGGCTATAATATTTAGTTATCAATGCTGCGATCTTACACAAAAACATAAAGTTTCGTTTTACATCCAAGTAGTATTAAAACATCTTGAGAAATTCGACACCTAAAAAGTTAACACTTTAGCCTCTAGAAAACTGAAACACAATGTGACAAGTTTAATAGATTAGGCATATCAGGTTAGATAATTGTATAGTTGGTATTTTGAAGGATGAAAAGTTTTGATATATAACGAATCGATTATTTTATATTTTTACCTCAACCGCATGCGGTATTCCAATTATAACATTATAAAAGAGTTATTGTATTCTTTAATGCAATTATCTGTTAACGACGTTAATTTTGCTTTGACAGAACAGAAAATTAATATCAATCAATTTCCATCATTCGCGTTTCATACAAAAAAACCTACAGCTATGAATTTTAATTATAAAAGGGCTAAAGGCGCAATTTTAAGCTCATATTTGCTCATTTGCGAGCAAACGGATGTGATATTAACATGGCGGAAGGCAAATTCTAAACCCGCTTGTCATGCTATATCAGTCGTATCTTAAATAAATGCGTGCTTTTGTATTAACAATTCTCGTGTTAACCCGAAGCTGCACTTCTAAGCACAACTGCTCTGCTTTGTTCTTATCAAGATTGCCTTAAATGGATTAGGGCTATTAAAAAATGCCTAGTTGTAATAATAATAATAATGTTAGTAATAATAATAATAATAATAAGAGCAAGAAAAGCAAATCAAAAGAATATGGTGGCCTGTTTTGCAAACAGGAAACATTGCTTGATCTCTTAATGTAACTGTACCGAGTAATTTTAGCGAACAGTTTCTAAATTTAGAGGTAAGAGAGATAAGATCTTTTCCGAGTTTGCAGCAAGAGGGGTTTATTATAATTGCAATAACATATGTAGGCGGTTGCGTGATCTTTCACACCACTTCGTGCTTGCAATTGCTACCCAATGTATAAAACCCCCTGATGAGTCGGCGGTGCTCATAGACCTGCAGTCGTGGAATTATTGACTTCTTGCGTGCAGCATGAGCCTTATACTCTGTAATTACACGCACCCGTGTGCATATATGGAAACATAATGATATTTGCAGACGTTGGTTTAGAATGGAATCGTTTGTTTTTGTACTATTTAGTTAATTAACGTTAATATTATTCAGATATTAAAAAGTCAATGCATAACTAATGCATAAAAATAAAAAATGGTGGAATACAAAAACGAACCATGTTTACGACTTATTATAATTGTTTCTTGTTCTGTTTTCCACATAGCATTATAAGTCATATAAATTGACACGTCTAGACGAAGAAATAATAAATATAACTTGTACAATAAAGTATTATTCCCTTACTTCGTTTAAAACGACAAGTTTATATCTTTGCATATAGCTTCATTCTTTCCATGTGTCATTCCAACAACCTGGCATTAAAATTATTTGCAAGTTGGATTGGAATTTATAGCGTCTGGAATGTCTGCAAGGTGTTAATTTTACTTTAAATTTAGTTTTTACAGGCATTCCTACATTCACGGTGAATTGTCTAATGTACATTCGTGTAGGTAAATATGTAAATAAAGTAAAGTAAATACTGATTAAATGATTAGAATAGAGACTTATGACTTTATGAATCCCTAAATAAATCTAATGAAATTGGAATAAGGGGGAGAAATGTAGAGAAAGTTGAACGACATAATAATAAGTATGACGTTATTATGACGTCAGAAAGCCATACTTAATTATTAAATAACATCTTTAGACAGTTCTAGCTTGAGATTACGTGAATTGAACGTCTCATTCACTCTGTTAGCTGGTAATGAGTATATTCAATTTTTCTTACAATTCTATAATAAAACTCATGGTTTATATACTACCCTACAGGGCAAAAAGGTCCTAACTCTGAAATTTGTAGATTTAAGATATTGAGTAGAACGTGCTTGGCTCTCTTAACATTTGTATAGAACAGGGCATTTATTTCTTTGAATACATATAGATTTCAGTACAAAAAATTCAACAACATCTTAAACTCGGTTTTGTTTATTTTTCAAGTTAGGGTTTTTTTGACTTGCAGGGCAGTATACACAATGTTCCAGAATTTCTAGTTCTGAACAAAAGCCAAACGTTATGAAAACTATATCGATATAGTTTTTTGACTAACCTACGTAAGATGTTTTTTGATGATCTGTTTTGGTCAGGCAAATTCAGTGTCAAACTGAACGAAAACGCTCTAATACCGAGAACTCATACCACATGAAAGCACAATACTACAGATTGTTAAGACCAAGAAGTTTCTGCAGTCTCATTGCTCTTTAGGATATCACATAAGACAAGAGACACTCTTCTTCCTCCCCAAAAAAGAGATTTCTTCGCATTTGGATGCTTCAGTTTGATACTAGCAAAATTCATAAAAGAATCAAAATTTTCCGCAAAGAATTTTTGCAATTCCAACAGTTTTTCTTCTTTCTTACTCTGAACTTTTAGGAAAATGTGGCTTATGGAAAGTATGCCATCGCTATATGATGTTCTATCCGCAGCTGCAAATAAAGTAAAGCTTGTCTCATAAGTTTTGGCACAAAATAGGATTTTACTACATAATAGAAATGAAGGACTTCAGAACGCAAATGTTTATTTTTATGATTAACAATATCACTACTAACAAAAAACAAACTATACAGTTAAAATTGGTTCATGGTCTTCAATTTGTTTCAGAATATGTTTTATACAAGGGTTGCTTTCTTAATGTGGAGCCTTATAGAGTAAAACACATTTTTGGTTTATAAAAAATTTATTATAACTTTTCAAAATATTCCCCATTACAGTCAATACACTTTTGCATACGAAAGAACCATTTTTCAAAACATTTCTTCCACATCTCTGGAGGTATGTTATTCACCTCGTTTTTAAAAGCAAGGAGATATGTAGGATGGCCCATCAATTCGACATTTTGCTCGCTTAAATATGCTGATGTTCTAGCGGCAGTATGTGCACGAGCATTATCATGATGTAAGATAAGCCTTTCACGGGCTTTTTGAAGGACTTCGGGCAAACAAACAGTAGTGTACAATTCGGAATTAACAGTACGTCGATCGTCGAGCGCTACGGTTGCAAAGTATCCAGTAAATCCACAAAAGGTGGCAACCATCTTTTCATTCCGACTTTTTTCCATGACAACCTTTGTTGGAGGCGCCTCATTTTGGAACACCCAAACAGCCGACTGTTGCTTTTCCTCAGGATCATATGAATATACCCAACTTTCATCGCCTGTTACAATATTGTAACCCTCGGCAAAAGCGTTTGAGTATGGCTTTGCACCAATTCACACGATAATCGTGCGGTATCCAACGAGCACAAAGCTTACGTACATGTAGATGATTATGCAAGATAGTATTGATCGCTTTCACACCAATGC